>WWET01000949.1:341714-356114 GCA_011038615.1 Limnodynastes dumerilii
TACTGGCCTCCGCGGCCCCGCGCGGGGCCTTCACTTCCGGGCACTGTGTATTCACATACACAGTGCCCGGACTGCTGCGTCCAGGCACTGTGTATGTGTTGCTATGGCAACACAGCGCCGTTGTTTATAAATAAATAAAAGTTAACTTTTTTTTTTTTTAAAATGTAAAAGAAAAAAAAGGGTCCTTTTTTTGGGGGGGGGGCAGTCCGCCTAGGGCCCCGCAAACCCTAGGGCCGCCTCTGCCAGCAGCCTATGTTATTAACCTCTCCGGAGGTCCAGCGGTGGCACTTCCGAAAATGAATGGCTAAGTATGTGAATCGCATACTCATCCATTCATAAAAAAAATTCTAAAAGAGACAGCCCTGTTTGACAGCCATCACAGAGGGGACTCGCAACGATTTGTGCCATCCGTACTTATGAGTTTGATCACAAGTCTTAGTCATGATATTGTAATCTTAAGCTCATCATCAACTTTATGTTTCTTTTTTCTATTTAGGTTTCAGTTTTATGAGTTTAAGAGCGCTGTGGGTCCTATTAATGTAAGTATATAAAAGAAAAAAGAAGTATATGTAAAGCAAACCATTACACATGTAACCGGATCCTAAGTTAGCAAGCTGTTTTGCATTATGCGCACACACAGTCATCTAGTCTACCTGATCAGAATACATTGTGACCCATCCAGACTTAATAGGAATGACACTTCAGGACAGAGGGATGCTGGATGCATGGAAATAGCTACCTTGTGGGACAGGAGGGGTTAGGATTAGGCTCCAGAGAAGAGAGGGTTATTTTTAGTTTGCAGGACAGGTTAGGCTGCAGAGAGGGACGAGTTAAGGTTAGGCTGTGGGCCAAGGATGGTTCCGCTTAGGGGAGGTTTAAGGTTAGGCTGCGGTACAATGATGGATAGGGTTAAGTTGCGGGAAGGGGTTGGTTAGGCTCAAGAACTTACCTGTCACTGTTGGACTCTGGAGACCTACAGTGTCTCCTAGAAGCAGACTGCCAAAAGCTGATGGCAATCAGCGCTTCATTGCCGGAAAGTGATCTGTTGCAGCATAGATCACTGAAGCAGAGAATCGCGTCCCTTTTAATCATCCTATTTCCTCCAGCTGTAAAACAGTGTAAATAAGTCTGTTTTTATAATGTGCACATTTTAACTTGTGTGAACTTAAAATAGATATTATTTTACTGCATCAGCTGGAGGTAACAGGACACATACCCGTCGCTTACTGTGACTATAGCACCTACTTGGAAGATGTCGCAGTTACAGGGACATTTCTAATACAGGGACTTTTACCAGAAAATGTTCTGTCATTTTGTCCTTTTCCTTTTTAAAAATTTGACAAGCCACAAGTCATGAACAAGGTCCAGGGTTCAAAAATAAGAGCAAGACAAGTGGAAATTTACATGTTGAAATGCAAAGGAGACAAATTTTATCTGTTGGAAATATTGGGCCGTATTCAGAGATGCGTATTTTCTACAGTACGCAAATATACGCACGCACGAAGCAAACCAACACCCACCTCACTCCCCATTTAATCGTAGACTTACACCTCCATAGACCACTCTGTTCTTTACGTGCGTATATGTCTTCCATGCGTGCGATTCTTTATAACCGCGCCCTCAAGCGTTCATTTAAATGCCCCCCCCCACCCACTTTTACGTCAATTTTCAAGTACGTATTTCAACCCCGCCCATCCGTATGTATGTCCCCAAGTGCGATTCACATGTCCTGCCTAAAGAACTTACGTGCGTATATTCAACGTAACTTATGTAAATAAACTTTCTACGTGGGGCAGTAAAAACGTATCTAAAAATATGCACCCAAATCCACGTGAAAACGTTACTCCGAATACAGTCCGTTATTACAGTTAATGGGTGATGTTTTCTAGCCCAAATCTAAATAAAAGTCAGTGTGTGCAAAAAGCAAAACCCAATATATGCTCCCTGCATTAAAGAATATCATTGTTTGAGTTCCTCTGCTCTGCTCAGGTGTAACTTTCCTTCTGCTTTCTTCTTATTTTCAAATTCTGGATCTGAGTCTATTTGATTACTGAATAGGAGGAGAAGTATTAAACTGTGCATCAGCAAAATGGAAGCCTTCCACTGAATTGTCTGGATGTAGTTCCAAATATATATTTTTTTAAAGGCAAACCCTGAATTGTGGGGATTGGAGAATATATTCCACACATAGGGCCTGTTTCAGATGTCTGAGCGACTTCCGTGCGCATGGAGATCTGTAAGTGTGCACAGAAAGGACTGCACCCTAACCCACCATCTCCCACAGCCTGACCCTAACCCTCCCTCCCCTGCAGCCTGACCCTAACCCTCCCTCCCCTGCAGCCTTACCATAACCCTCCCTACCCTGCACAGAGAGTTTACTCACCTGTCCCTTGGTCCGGCAATAGCAGCGACGGAGGGATATTCCGAAGGTGAATAGGTGAAGTATGCCGAACAGCATACTCACCCATTCTGGAAAAAAATTTAGAAAATGGAAAGTATTCGAAATAGGGACATCTGAAAAGGAACTTTCGGATATCCCTTTTTTGGAAATCACATTTTCTAGGTGGAGAATGCAACCGCCCCTTAAGTACTCAAACCTGAATCAGGTCCATAGACATAAAAATGGCAAAATGCCATTGTTTAATACATGTGCCAGACACTACTCTGCCCAATTCCAGTGGTGTGACTGTTCCAAGTGATAGGAAGGCATTGCTAACTTTCCAAAATAAGAACAATGTACAAAACATTGCTAGAGATGGGTGTAGTGTATTATTTAGAATGGCTGCAGTTCATGCATCACACATGAATAGGTTCCTAGTCATTCCTAAATCTCTATTACTAGTCACATGTGTATCAATCTTCTCACTAATAATAACTTTTTCCCAATGCTATATGCTGTGTGGGTAAGCCTCATATACGTGTAAAGATACACTGGGCTGGGTTTATCCATAGTGACATCAAGCATCACATTTTACTTCCAAAACACTGACATCATGATTCCCACACGCATCTATGTGCTACTGAATCAATGCTGAAACACCCTGATCCTTCCCAGAAGCACCCTGATCCTTCCCAGAAGCACGCATCATCCGAGCCAAAATTAACTGCAGACCATGACGACACAAAGCAAGATCACACAGGCACAAACCAGTGTTGTCTAGGAACATCCAGTGTGACTGGACAATAGAGACACTCAGACCAAATAGGCTAATCTAATGCCTAATGGCTAAATATCTAAATTCTGATGAATTTCAATAAACTTCAGTCAGATTGTGGTTTTTCCACATGACCCAATTTCAATGCGTATATTAACCCATTCAGACTTAAGAGCAATGGGGTAGATCCAGACCTACGCTCTCTTTACGTTTAAACGCGTAGCGTATTTACACGCTCGTAATTACTATGCCTCGGACGTACTTTTGCCGTTTCACGCTTTCCGAACCCTAACAACCCTTTTCCAAGTGTAACTCCTGTCGGCCATATTGGCTGCACGTACTTATGCGCCTAAGCATGCCCATACTGTATGATTTTAAATGCCTCACCCCGCCTTCGAAGCATAAATACGGGTGTCATATGGCTGGCACGCCCCTTCGGTCATAGTTACGCTGGTGATAGTAGTCTGATACGTTACCGTTCAGAGTTACATGCGTTAGCATCTGCCGCGCGCATGCTCAGTACATACCAAATAGCGTTTCTACGTCTCCGTCAAGCGGAAATACGCTTGAGAACGTTGTTCTGGATCTGGGCCAATGAGGCTACCAACAGGGGGCCTGGTTCAGCTCATAAATCACTCGCTCTATATGCAACCATTCCAAACGTTTGCACTTCGATGGGTTCATGTCAGATGTCTGTCCATGAGAGTGTGGGGTGACCATTCATACGCACAGATTAAAAACTTTTACTCCAATCCAAATGACTTATATACGGCATAAGACTATTTGGTTCTGCATCAAGGGCAGATTTGTATAACTAACTAACTATAAAGACATTTATACACTCACCTCTATTTTCTCTGGCGAATTTACACCCATTCTACAGTGACTTTGAAACTCGCTCCTTAGTAAATCTGAGCTTTGTATGTGCAGAATTGGAAAAATCACCCAAGAAATTAGTCCTACGGCAATTTTGATATTAAACCATCTCCTGCAATTTTATGGCCGAGATGACATTAGTAAATCTGAGATTTCAAAATCGCCAGTAATAAATAACAAACACTGGCGATTTGGACAGACTCCCCTTTAGTAAAACTGGCCCTTGGAATAAAAATCATACAGTACTTCTGATAAAGCTGAGTTCCCGAATTCTCTATGTTTTGTAGCAAGCTCATGTACCTAATACCTGTAAATTATCTTAGGAAGTAACACTGTAGTGTAAGTAGGACCTATTAATATTAATATACCTATTAATAGGACTTATTAATATATTGATTTAGAGGTTTGAGCTATAAGATAAGATGGACAGTTCTAAGAGTCACAAAATGGGTCATAGCCCAATCACCCATTACTTTACCAGGGGGAGCTCATGGGGCCTGATCCAGAGCTACGATGTAGCGCTGAGCGTGCTAACGTTCAGCGTTACATCGCTGACTCCCCCTGGCACTCCCCCTGTGCGGGCGTATGGCCCCTTCCTTACGCCGGCTGAAGGCTACCCTAACTTCGGCCGGCGTAAGGAAGGGGCCATACGCCCGCACAGGGGGAGTGCCAGGGGGAGTCAGCGATGTAACGCTGAGCGTTAGCACGCTCAGCGCTACATCGTAGCTCTGGATCAGGCCCTATGAGCGACTGAGGTCTTCCACTACAGGCGACTACTCAGGCGACTAGGAGCGACTGGGAAGAATATAAATAAGCAGTTTTCTCCCCCCGCCCACCAGCAGTAACGTGAGCGTAGGGACGCTGGAGGACGTCCCCTCCAGCGTCCCTACGGCGCTACTATGGACGATCTACGATAGGGCGTTTCCATAGTGATGCCGGGCAACATCTGCCCGGCGCATGCGCATTACAGCTACGGCCGCCGTACTAGCGACGGCGGACGTAGCTCTGGATCAGGCCCATTGTCTCTCATCTGTATGAGGTTCAGTCCCTGGCTGGTAGTAGGTCACTTTTCTATGCTAAACCTCTAGCTAAGGAAGAAGAGAGTTGCACAAGTCCAAATGTGCACATGGAATGGCTTATTCATTTTAGGGGTTAGCAATAAACCCTTTCCCTCTTTATAAGCCTCTAGCTAGAGAGATGTTTGAGCATGGTAGTTCTTTCTGTTTCTATCCTATTTGTTTAGAAATGTTTTTTATTTGTTTCTCTAAGTTCCTTTAATCTTTGTATTGCTATGCCTTTTTCTTAGCTGAGCATTGTACGCTTTTGTAAATAAAGTGGGTTTTTTTCAGTTTGCTCGTATAGATAGGGTCCAGAATTAAGTAAAATGGTAGGCAGTCCATTTGTGTAGAACGTGGGCATCCATGCGTGCAATCCTATACTCTCCTCGCATGCACGAACCTTCCGAACCCCTTCCTTAAATTTTTAAACACCTGCCCCACTTAAAATGGGGCGGGTGTGCAAATCTGCATCATACGCAAGCGCTTAGCCAAGCCCTTACTGTAAGATTAGCATATGTGCCTGGGTTTCTGTTGAAGTTATATAAATAAGGCTATAGGCGCTCATTGGCCTGAGAACACAGCATGTGTTGGCATATCAGTTTTGAGTAAATAGAGATGTTTACCATAACTGGGGGTAGCAGTGGTGAGATAGAATATTAAATGTGGATCTAATACTGTATCTAGACCCCAAGCTAAAGTAAACCCCTAGAAATAGAAATTCATGACTATTGGGCCCTGATACTAACAGTTGTTGCCAGCATATTATATAGCACTTGGTTTTATCCTCACTTTGAGCTGGTGTACATTGTGGTGTATGTTGGTTACTATATAAAACATATACAATGTTACTGCCGATGTAACCTTCCAGCAGTGCCACATTAATAATGGGGTTAATACAGTCCCAGGCCTCCATCTGAAAATAGGCCCCCATACACTGCAGATCTCCAGGCCTCCCACTGCATCCTCCTCCAAAGCATACTATATAGTACGGGCCCTTGATCATTTTCAGCCCTAGCCCACATGGCCCTCAAACTGGTCCTGCCTTTAAGGAATTGGCAATATTTGTTCTTACTCCTGTAAGATTGTAGTTTATCTTTTAGTGATATTATAGAGAATGTTTCTTGTATATATGGATAACATTATTATTGCATAGTTGCCAACTCTCCCTGAATATCAGGAAGACTCCATGAAGATTGGGTGATCTCCCTGACTCCCTGAAGTGTTTGGTAATCTCCCTGATTCTAATTTCATCCATTGAGGTCTATGGAGATGACCAATTTCATGGAGTCCAAGATGTAATGAAACAATCTTGTTAATCAGCTGCAGCGTCACTTTTAGCTTTTCTATAAAGATAGTAATGAAAGTATTCACTGACAATGTAATAATCACTAAATACTGACATTTTTATTGTAAAATGGTTTTCCTGGCAGTGCTAGATACACCTAAGGGTGGAGCAATTCACAGGACACACCCCTTTGGTGCAGCACCGTGATAGTGCTTTTACAATCTCCCTGATATTCATTTGCAAAAGTAGGTAACCATGTATTATTGTCATCGTAGGACTTTATCTAGTTTCTATGATAGTAACAGTTAGTTTCCTTGCAGAGGTGACCACTTTTCCTGCATTTTTTAATTTCTGTTTTACAGAATCTATTCATTCATTCCCAGACCTCTCCTATCTATGAGGCAATTGATTACACTGACAAGGGTGTATTTCTAAAAGTATTTTTTTTTTCTTCACACTTTTCCTTATTTCTTTTCCTGCTTTCCTGATGTTACCTATTGTGCTAAATGTTTACCATTGAATTTAAACTCAAATTTAGAGAGATACATTCAGAGCAAAATAAAGTTACTCATTCAACTTCCAGGTTTCAGAATTAGAAAAATCAATGGGACGCAGCTTACAAGAATCTATACTCCATGCCATAAACAGTAAGAAACCTTTAATTGCTGCAGTATCTTGTACAACTCTTTGTGCTCTTGCAAATGATAAATATGTACCGGTTTTTATTTCTAGGTGGATTACACAGCGGTATTCCCATGCCTACAGCTGCCGATGTCACCTTCCAGGAATCCGCAATATTAGTCACTCCTGTAAGAATGTAGTTTATCTATTAGAGATATTGTAGAGAAAGACTCTGCTACTGATTTGTGTATTAATGTGAGGAATAATATATGTAACCCAGAAATTGTTACCTAGTCCAGGAGATAAAGAAGATGATAATTAGACAGAAAGACAGACAGATATGAACTATATATCCATCTACCTATCTAATTATCTGTCTCATAATAATCTATATTCTATCTATCTATCTATCTATCTATCTATCTATCTATCTATCTATCTCATATCTATCTGTCTGTCTGTCTGTCTGTCTGTCTGTCTGTCTATCTGTCTGTCTGTCTATCTCATATCTATCCCATACGACTCCATCTAATGGAAAATGGCTGTGGGAAGTGATACGCAAGTGCATTGTAATTATAAGTCCCGCCCACTTGTGACCACATCCCAGCCCCTCCCTTATGTCTGGATATGGTGGAACGCATTCCCAATATCAGGTAACATGGATGTGTGTGAGGACAGAGAGCAAAAGCGGAAAGAATCTGATCCTAACACAAGTAAATGAGGGGCAAATCTGAGCTGCGATCTGGTCTACGACGTCTAATACCTATTAGAGGTTTAAACTGCTGCAAAGTTACATATACTAATGTTTTGATTTTCATCATCTTCTGCTTTAGGGATGCTTATTGGTGTGTATGGATATGTACTACCTACCTTGGAGAGGGCAGATGGATATGGGGGCAGAAAGGCGGACATGAGTCTTCCCACACATGTTACTTCAATGTAAAATACAACACTGGTGTCTGAGGATGAAATAGTCATGGAATGCTGTTGAACTAGTCACATTTCCATATTCCATTGTTTCATTGAAATAAAACATATTTAATTACTATTGTTGTCTTTCCTGGATCATTCAGCAAGCATGTGCATGAAAAATGCATTTCTCCTATTGTTTTTATCTGCATAATATCGTGTCATATTTTTTGTATGACAACAACATGGATTTAGGGCCTGGTCAAGAGCGTGAGAGTACACATGAAAACAGGTATAAATTTACACCTCAGCAAGACTGTGCTGAATGGCGAGGGGTGGTATTTATTTTAGTTTTTTTAATTCGGGGTATATACATTGCTTTTTCTTTTTGAACTGAACAGCTTTGACAGTATTTTAAACTGTAATTTAACACATAAACCTGTTACGCCAGATTTCAACTGCGTGTCTAACGAGATCCGTAGAAGAGGTGAGCCAGTACTCCGAAAGTTGGAAGTAAAGAAAAGTGGGTGGGAGGAGGCATTTAAATAGGGCAGTATGAGCCGGTTAGCAAACTACGCACATACATTAGCAAAATCCACACAAATATATGCACAGAAAGTTAAGGTAGTGATATGGAGCTGGCAGTCAGCAAAGATCAGTGAAAACTTTATTATTATGAACTCATTGGGCCAGATTTATAAAGAGTAATTTAAATCGTCTTAAAAACTTGTCAGACATCGCTGTGGTTTACCAGCTTTTTTTTTTTTAAATCCCAAATTTACTAAAAGGTGAGTTACCCCTGTTGATTTTGAAACTACAGTGATGTTTGTCTATTTTTTAAGGGTTATTCGCCGTGATTAAGCTTGTCATCGTGGCAAATGAACCCTTTAAAAATCGCTAGACATCGAAGTTGTATTGTATTTGACAATTGAAAAAAAATGGCTTCCGCATCAACCAATTAACCCTTAATATGCTGTGGCATCTAGTACTATAAGGCACAGCATGCCCTTGTATTCCAGGGCATGCTGTGCTTTATAGTACCCTAAGCGGCAGCATGCCAAGGTATATGGCATTCTGCTCAACCACAATGTTCACATTATTTCACATACACTGCCCCTACATATTACTCAAAACTGAACTGTCCCCTCTGTTATTAATAAACACTGTCCCTCTGTGAATAATACACACTGCCCCTCCGTAAATAATACACACTGCCCCTCTGTTATTAATAAACACTGCCCCTCTGTGAATAATACACACTGCCCCTCCATAAATAATACACACTACCCCTCTGTTATTAAGAAACACTGCCCCTCTGTGAATAATACACACTGCCACTCTGTAAATAATACACACTGCCCCTCTGTGAATAATAAACACTGCCCCTCTGTAAATAATAAACACTGCCCCTCCATAAATAATACACACTGGGCCGGATCCAGAGCACCCGGAGGTAATATGCCGGGCGTACGCGTAAGATCGTCTGTTGCCCGGCGTAGCTGCGTAAACGCCCGATCCTGGATCGGGCATCCGTAGTTACAGCGTAGTAATGCTGGAGGGAGCTTCCCCCAGCGTTACTACGCGGAAGTTATGGCAGGTAGGTGGGGGGAGGGAGGGTAATGAGGCTGGGAGGGCGGCGTTCACGTATCAATATAATACACACTGCCCCTCCATTCAAAAGACATTCAAAATATGTTCCTCCATCCATATTTTATAATGAAAATGTCCCCTTGTGTTTCAACAATACATAATGTTCCTCTGTGCTTAAAAAATATTTTGAAGTGTCCCCCTGCTTGCTGCCCATACATGTGTTACAGTAGTTCTAAAAAAAACTGAAAAATTACCATTATACAAAAACGTTATAAATGTCTCAATCTGTTTAATACTCACAGTTCTGAAGGCTTGCTTGGAGACCGGCAAGATCTTCTTCTTGTGTCTTCTCCTCCGGGCACGTCCTCACTCTTCAGTGTCCCTCCGGCGAATGACAGGACTCATTACAGGCCTTATATTCATACCCTCAGACAGCAACTCCCTGGACCGGGAGGGTATAAATATAAAAAAAACATGAGATCAAGATCCATACTGATAAATATAAGGGGAATGAAAACAATATCCCCAGTAGTAATTGTATTTATTTTATTTTCACACATTAACTACTTCATCAAGTTAATCAAATCAGCATAATTTACTGTACTTAAATGATGGTCGACTAGGAAGAAATTATTATTCCATTATTCAAAGCTGGATTATAATAACGGGACGTGTTAAAGTGGAACTTTCACATTTATCTTTATAGGCACTAATTACACAGTACATTGTTTACATATTTCTTAAACGACACATATCGGGAACTGAGCAGTCATTTTCAAATCATATAATCAGGAGAAGTTTAGCATGCTTCACATATCACATATACCCTGAATTGGTCATTTGGCCCTAATGTGCTGAAGTACAGTAAATCCCAGTGATGCTATTAAGGTTCTATCTGTGGTGTAAATTAAACAATCCAATAGTTGACAAGTTTTACAATGTTTTCTAGGGTCGGCGCTAAGTCTCTGGACACCTTGGGCAAAGCTTCAGCCTCTTGCACCCCTCTTCTCCTGGACACTCGTGGCATTGCTGTCTTTTCTTTTTGTTTATTAACAGTTATTTATATAGCACCACTAATTTTCTGCAGTGCTGTACAGAAAATATTTATCATTCACACCAGCCTGCTCAATTGGAGCTACACTTTCAATTCCCTAAAATATAAACACACAAACTTGGGTTAAATTTAGCCAGCAGCCAATTGTCCTATAGCATGTTTTTTGGAGTGTGGTAGGAAACCTATAGAAACATACAAATTTCACAAACCCATAACCTCAGTGCTGTGAGGCACAAGTGATAATAAGTACAGGCAGTCAATTTACTAGACTGATTTTTGCTTACACCATTAAACTACTTGCTCATTTGGGCTGATCCAGAATTTTAGATTAAGGCAAAAGTTTTGCCTTGATCTAAAATTCACCTAATTCTTCTATCGTATGGAACAAGCAGCATAAAAAAGTTTTTGCTGCAAAATGGGGAATAATTCTAATCTAATAACGTTACCCAACTTTTTCATGCTGCTTGTTTCATACGATAGGAGAATTAGGTGAATAGGCTGTAGTTTTTCCCTGCTCTTTTTAAAACTGAAAACTCTAATTCCCTCTCTAGGTGGTATTCTGTAGACTCCTATGCTTGATGGACTTCTCCAGATCCCTCCACTTGGAGAATGCCCACATTGCGAAACAATTGTTTTGCCAATATGATTGGCCACCACCCAACATGCAGCCAAATGTAAATAACTTATCTGAGGCTCAGAAAAAATTAATGTTGTATCGAACAAATGGTTGTACTGTAATACAGACTAGTTTGAATAAATGCATCACAGAATGAGATCAATACTCGAACAGCGACATCCCAGACACCAAAATGGTTATGGTTTTCAAAATCAGGACTGACTCTTCAGCATTCACTGATATCTGATTCATGATTGAGTAACTTCTCCACCCCTGAAGGCTGGGTCCTCTAGTCTTGCATGATATTGGCACTAGCTTGTGTAAGGCGTGGTAATGAAGCTTTTACTCACTCATTAAAGCATATAAATAAAATAAGAACCTCTGAAGCCAGCATCACTAACCAGCTGCTGTTACATTCACAGAATTCTGACTGTGCATTTTTAACAAGTGACAGGACTAGTATAGAGACGTAGCAATATGTTACGCCCACAGTAACCGGTATGAACAATGGCATTATTAGCTCATTAAGCTCAGTCAGAAAACTAATTTAGCTTATTAAAATGGGTGTATTTTATTTTATGAGAGATTGGATTAACTTTCATTTATATTATTTAACGGACCAATGGATTGTAGTTACATGCATAGTCTGAGAAAACAATTACATAAATTATTATTTAACTATTCGCCTAATTCATATGTTCTGTAAAAGGAGAACTGAGACAAGGGGCCAGATTTACTAATTTGCGGGTTTGGAAAAGTGGAGATGTTGCCCATAGCAACTATTCAGATATTAGCTGACATTCTCTAGTATGTAAAAAGAAAGTGAGAGCTGATTTGTTGCTATAGGCAACATCTTCACTTAACCCAAACCCGCAGCTTAGTAAATCTGCCACTGTGCGCCGTTGCTGGAAGCAGCAGTGTGGGATCACCCTCCTTGGGTCCACTTCTAAGTGGAACAATCGGGGACATGAAGTGGAGGCTTCCAGACCCAATGGAGGAGATGTGCCCCCTTCATAACTGGTGCCCAGAAGCGACTGACTCCATTGTCACCTGCAGTACTGCCCCTAGTTGTGGGTAATATTTTATGGGCATGCCTAGTCAGCATTGCTTGCTCTCCAGGAGTAGGTAATGTTTTTGTCTTTCGCAGTGCCACCACCAGATTGCAGAACACAGAATTTCAACCAATGTATTCTAACTCATAAATAATTTAATTCAATTACTGAATTAAGAGGAATTATAAGTCTAACAATAAATGGGGCTGTGTAGAATTTGCAAGTGGGCATTCCCTCTTAGACAGTTTAGTCAAAATAGACATTTCTTCTTTCTTTGTGCCCATCCATACTTCTGCAAATTTCCATGCACTTAACACAGAAAAGAAAAGGGAGGTCATCAGGAGTCCATCTGTGACAGCGGAAGTGGTTACAATTCAAACGTACCGATCTGCAAGGTGCGACCCAGCAGTATTGAATCCATCCAAAAATTTAGCTTGAGGAACCAAATCACATCAAAATCCAATATCCAACCCATTCTATTAATTCCTGCCTCAGTCCAACAATGTCTACTTAAGCACTAATATGTGGCACCCATGCCGTGGATTGGCACTACCAATGAATATTTGGCAAACACAATTATGAACAAAGGACAAACAGGTAATGGGAAAGTGCTATTACCGCGTGAGACCAGTAATACAGAAGGTGTTTCCTAATGGGAATGACAATGTTATATAGTTACAAGGTCAGCTGCAGAATTTGTCAATGTGAGAACACAAAAATCCAGACATAATTACTGCCCTTTTTGGCAGGACAGTAAGTCTGCGTTTTCTAAGCTCTCGTCATCATAAGTGTTGTGTATCTTTGGGAACCGTATGTAAATTGCAGTGCTGGGACTTGGCACAGGGATGTAGCTTTGGCTCACACCCTGTCCTCTCCACAGTAACCTGTCAAGTAATATTTTGCTTCGGGCTTTTTTTTTAGGAGGCATAGAATGCAGCCTAACCCTTTGCTCTACATAGTCAAAGGAATGTTAAAATGATAGAAGACTCTCTAGTATTTGTTTAAGGATTGACTGGGCACATTTTTTCTGACGGAAGAATACAAAGTTAATACCAGTTAATAGTGTTGCAAGAAACATTTACTGTAGTTAAAAAGCATTTTAGTTGGATTTTGCATGCTTTGGAGTCAGGTTACGGGAGTCAGGATAGGAGGTGTGGCCCCCAAATATGGGACGGTTGCGAGGTAGATGGTCGGACCGCACTCTGACAAACATAACTTTAAGAAAGCAAAGGAGAGTATTGAACCAGCCAATACTATACATGACACACTGATGAATGTCTAAACTATTTTTCATACCATTTAATATTTGAACAAGTAATTAGTGGGCTCAAAGAACAGCATTAATTCAAAGGCCAGCCATGCGAATAACATTTACAAAAAGACACAATAAGGTTCATTAAATAATTCACCAAAATGCACCCTGCAAAGTAAAAAAATCATATCCTTGCACCAGTTTATTTAAAGGGAAATAAGCCCAAATATATAGAATGTGTGTGTTTGTATGTATATATGTATGTATGTATGTATGTATGTATGTATATATGTATATATGCGGTGTGTTATTGGGCTTATGTAAATGATTAAAAACTGTGTATTTATCCAATATTTAAAGTTTGTTTCTTGATATACACACGTCATAATATATACAATCTGATATAAACACTACAAAGCAAGGGTGTAGCTTGAACATTGGATGGGGGAAGCAATTTGTGGCCCCCAATCTGGTGTTTGCACAGTGCCATAGCTAACCGACGTTTTTATGTTATGGATAATTATTTTCTATTATTTCCTATCAGTGGGCTGGACCCAGACTTAAGTAAGTGCTTGAAATTAATTACTCCTGGGCTTAACCATGTTGATTGCAGGGGGAGTAAAGTTAATTGTATTCTTTGCATGCAGGGATATATCTTTGAATTGCTTACTGCACACAGATACTAACCAGCTTTACTATCACACTGTTATTTAGACTTGGGCTGGGAAACATCACCTCTCAACTCTAATACTGTTTGCAAATTGTATTCTTGCAGGGATATATCTTTGAATTGCTTACTGCACACAGATACTAACCAGCTTTACTATAACACTGTTATTTAGACTTGGGATGGGATACATCACCTCTTAACTCTAATACTGTTTGCAACAGATGAAATATGCCTCCCCTGCAATCAACATGGTTTAGCCCAG
>WWET01000949.1:358116-370404 GCA_011038615.1 Limnodynastes dumerilii
GGGAGTGTCGGGGAAAGTGAACGCCGATACGCTGTGCTTTAGTAAGCACAGCGCATCGGCGTAGGTCTGGATCAGGCTCAATGACTGAAATCTTTTTATAAAATATTAAGAAAAGGTATATTTTAAAATTATACATTATTGACCGGATTCACACCTGAATAGCTCTGGCTTCTTAGGTGCGTATATTTAAAAATGTAACTACTGCACAGTTGCTGTAGTACATTTACGAAATCTACGGACCAGTTAGGTACATAAATTGCCTCCGTGTGGTCTTTAAAGACCGAAGTAGTAAGAAAGAGGCGTGTTTATGCTGCTTCGGGGAGGATTTAGTTAGAAGTGGGAGGGATTTACATTAGCCGGGGAGGGTGGGGAGAGGCATTCTCCATGCGTAGTTTCCTTCTTAAGAAGGAAACTACGCATGATTAGTTAAGGTAGCCCTAGGACACTCTTAAGTGCCATAAGGTACCTAAAACGGGGGAGCAGGTTATTTGTGAATCCAGTCCTATGTTCTTTATTTCGCGAATATAAGCAATACAGCTTGCCGTATATTAGTATGCCTATCGATTACCCTTACATTTGAGAGGTATAAAATTACATAGATGCTTGCAGTTTAAAGGCTGGGCTGAGTACCCTCTATTGGCATCCCCTCTCTTTCTACATACCTATAAAGACCCCCTTACTTCTGCTCCTATCTCTCAGAAATCCTTCAGTAGAAGTTTTAAAAATTTGAACACAAAGATGTCTGGGTGATGTGACTCTGCCTTAATGGATCCCTCAACATCTTTTACTTGGGGATCCAATTAGTTTGGATGTTGCCCTAAATTATTAAATTGTCCTTCACTCTTAACTCATTTAAAGAATGTTTTGTAACTTAACCTTTTAAATTTCTTGCAGTCACACAAATTGCCTCCAATCATATCACACATCTTCTAAGATTAAAAAAGTTCTTTGTCAGGGACACCACAACTACAGTATTTGAGATGTACAAAAATATTTGCACTTTAAATTAATGATAGGGAACTCTATGTAATAAATGTGTGCATAGTTTGTTGCTTCCTATAATTTAGATGAATGTCACAGAAAGTAAGGAGGGTCAGGGCAGAGACAGCACTAGGAGGAGATAGGTTGGACAAAAGCTCAGAAATGCTGCAATGTTGATTCATCTCTGGGTGATCTACGTCTCTCTGCACAATACATAAAAGGGAGAGACCTGGCAGCATTAGATGCTCACAATGGCTTACCGTAAGTATCTTAATTACAACTACCTATCATAATCCATTTGTGTTTGGGACCTGAATTGTGTCTTTAGTGTTAAATTGTGAATTTGTTGTGATCAATAACCAGTTTATATAATCTTATATTATTTAATCTCAAGTCTTGTTTATGTAGCATTTGAGATCTTAGTTATGATATTTAACCATTTTATGGGAAAACATGTGAGAAAATATAATAGGTTTAGTTAAAGTACATAAACTTTGGGCTAAACACAATGCAATGTCATAGTTTTACACCTCTTAAGAAGAACAAATAGGTTTTTGTGTTGAGTTTCAGAAGTTTGGATGACTTTTATGAATTTTTTTTGTTTAGTTACTAAGGTGTATTATAAACAAGTACTCTGACCTATTTGAATTTAGTTTGTGTATGCAATATTACTGGATGTGTTTTTTTATTTTATTATTATTCTTTATTTATAACACACATTGTACACAATGTTGTAACAAAATACAATTACATCCAAAATCAGACGTTTATAACAGTAATCAAATTTTTTGAACAGGAGAATAACCTTTTGGTCAATTGCTTAGAACATTGTTTTAGATCAGTATATTCAGCAAAATTAGAAATAAGCTTTCCATACATTAAAATTACTGGATGTTTTAATTTACAATTAATACATGATATCTTTCAAGAAACTGCATGTCATTTTCATTGTTTACTGCAGATGAATTCATGTAGTAACAGTACTGAGCATTACAGTTTTGCTTTCTATAGTGGTGAATGCTTATTAGACATTGCTAGGTATAGTTATTACAGGTTTGATCCAGACATGCGTTTTCCATATGCACAGTGGTTTGAGAGTCCGCACATGAGTGGAGTAAACTCCTTCCTCTGTCTCTCCACTCTCACGTACGGAATTCTGGACACTTACGTGTCGAAAACCTATCTTAAGTGCTCCAAACGGATCTGTGTGGAAGTGCAAAAAGCCACCAACTTAGCTTTATCTACATGCCTATCTTGTGGGGATTAGGCATGCGGATTTGAAGAGCCGTCCGATCAAACAATCTTCTATTGCACGAAATTCTGGATCAGACCCTATAGGCCTGATTCACACTTAAGAAGCTTCTGCTTCTTAAGTGTGTATTTGCCCGAAATGACCTATTGTGTAGATAGCGTACATGCAGTCTTTAAAGACTGCATGCAGCAATTTACGTCCATAGAGGTGGCGTTATGCCGCCTCGGGGCGTTTTTAGGAAGAAGAGCAGGGGGGAGGAATTTAGATTAGGCGGGGAGGGCAGGGCAGGGGCGAGGGGGGCTGGAAGAGTGTGTTAGGTGCACATATGCCCCCACCTAACTCACTCTTAACTGTGGATCAGGTCCTATATTATTATCCCAGTTTTCCTCTCGAGTATCAGCTAATGAATATTATGTCATGATTACGACAATTCAGATAGCTTAATGTGTCCAAATGGAGAAACTTCAGGGTGATATACTGTCACAAAATTATGGTAGCAATCGGAAGGTTATGCTTCCTGTCACATGGCTTGCCATTGTCTGTTTGGGATTGTTTTTATTATTACGTTTTTTGATTGGCTTTAGATAACAGAATGAACCAATAGCAATATACTAACATTTATTTAGTCGGAGGCCATAATATGTTACGTTTATATGCTATTCTTTGCAGTTTTTCTTAGCTGAAGTTAAGAATCATGTTCAGTTTTAGGACCTGATTCAGAGCTACACTTACACCTTTTTTTAAGTGCAAGTTTGGACCTGAGCAATACCATGCTGAACTTCAAGGGAAGGCAAATTTAAACTGTGAAAGCAGAATTAAAATTGAGGTGAAGTTTCTTAGCTCAACTGTCATTTAAAGATTAAACATAAAGCTATGAGCTATATAAGTTCTATATCCAAAAGTAAAGTGTTTTCCCTGTATGCAAAAGATTTAAATTGAATCAGCATCCCTTACTTTGCAACATGGTTTAGCCGAACTGTACACTTGCACTTGTTTTGTCCTTACTCTTAAACTCTGAATCAGCTCCTTAATGTTTAGGAAGAGCTCATAAATACCAGTACAAAAAGTCTGCAAAATCCGTGAATTCTGTATTTTAAATATTGACTGAGACTTAAAGGCATGCCAAAATGGAGGAAATACCATGTTATCTTGAACTGCAGAGGGAAATTCATTTAAACAGAATTAGAGTTGATGGGCCTGATCCAGAGCTACGAAATTGGCTGATTTCGAGCGAGCGTACGACCGTTTTTTGCATATTTTCGTACGAAAATTCGCACTGCGCATGCCCAGTATGACAGCTTCCGGTCAGCTGGACGACATAAGCGTATAGCGGTCGTATTGTGTGCGAAATATTCGCTCAAGGGGCGTGCGTTCAGTACGACGGTCGCCTGGGCGCTCGTTTTACTACACGGAGGCGGGGATAGCCATTTAAATTGTACAGTATGGTCAGCGTATTATGTGCGAAAATTCGTACGGCCGACGGTAGTACCTTGTGTAGGGTATAGCCGCCGTAAGCAGGTACTTTACAATGGGAGTGTTAGGGGCGTGTATGTTTATACGCACGGCCGAACGTACGCATTCGCCCGTCGTGCGAAATTTCGTAGCTCTGGATCAGGCCCGATGTGTAGTTTCCTTTGTAAACTCAAATTTCTTATATAAAATAAATCTATGCAGTGTTGCAATTATTTTCCCTGTATGACAAACATTTAAATTAATTTCCACACCTCAAATTGCAACATGGTTTTTCCAGGTATACTCTTGCACCTGTTTGCTGTTATTCTCCAACTTTGGAACAGCCCTGATATGTCTCATAATTACAAACATTGGGCTGGATCCAGACTTAAGTATGTGCTTGAAATTAGTTACTCCTAGGCTAAACCATGTTGATTGCAGGGGAGTCATATTTCATCTGTTGCAAACAGTATTTGAGCTAAGAGGTGATGTTTCCTATCCCAAGTCTAAATAACAGTGTGATAGTAAAGCTGGTCAGTATCTGTGTGCAGTAAGCAATTCAAAGATTTATCTCTACATGCAAAGAAAACAATTAACTTGACTCCCCCTGCAATCAACATGGTTTATCCCAGGAGTAACTTATTTCAAGCACTTTCTTAAGACTGGAACCAACCCATTGACATTCCAAATAAAGATTTCCAGTGGCATAACAGTATATCGTTAGAGCTCTAGAATACGCCAATTTACATACGAGTGGGGTATCGCTAGAAACCTGATTAGGAGTGACGTGTACACATGAATTGCAATCACGTAGTCACAGCTAGGACAATGCTGTAGTTTGTGTTTTTCAACTGCATTAAATCAAGTTCTATCGTTTAAACAAATATCACATCTTTCATATTTGACAAGACAGATGTTTTAACAAATGTGTCACCTGCATAATCCAAACAAGGGGAAGAATGTACATTCATCTGTCATCAGGGCATATAGCCAGAGATCTTGTTTAGTCTGTGTAAAAAAAATTTGAACAAACATAAGTACATGTATTTGTTAATTTTTTTTACATAAACCGTAGAAGATGTTTATGGATAAGGCCAGAGGGCTGCTCAAACAATGAACAAAAATATGTAAGTAATTATAAAAAGCAATGTATTTTCCAAATAATTTAAAATAAGATTGGGACAAGACAGGACAACCCTAAACTTTACAGGGCCGGATTAAGGTTTGTGGGGGCGCCTGGGCAACTAAATTATGGGGGTCCACAATTCAAGATCAAGTGACTGACATCATCTTGCTAAGCACTATCACTGTGACATCCATCACTGACATCCATCCTCTTAAACTGCCGCAGGAGTTTTGGAAATATAACATTTGTGGGGGCAGCTTTGTGTGTTAGGGCTACAGGGCAACTGCCCCAGTCACCCCTTGGTTAGTCCGGCCCTGACACCTAGCCATTTTTGGCCTGATCCCTACTTAAATGCAAAAACAATACAGTACATCCTGCATTTGAAATAAACCCTACACATATATTGGACACTTTTAAGTGCGATCCAGATGTGAACACAAGTATTGCTCTGGTTCTGTACACAAGTCCAATCTTTCATGCACAGCTACTTAACAGGCAACCACCATTACATTACTTTCTCTTTCCCAGTCATCTAGACACAGTGCATAATTATACCTCTGTTATGTATAATGAAAATGCTGGTTATGCTTCATCTTCCTCAAAGAGCATGTACAAAATATTTAGTCAAAAATAAAAATAACTTTCAGTACAAAGCTTACAAAACATTTCCAGTTCTTTATCTATGCATTTGAAAGGTTATTTGCTGCTCCAATGGTCTCTTTTAGCTGTGGATGTCAACGTTTTTCTGTCCATTGCTCATCTCCAACACACAGAAATTCCTCTCAATCATTAATTGGTGATAAAAAGGAACCCAGTAATGTTAAGTTGTGGTTATTTATTCATTATAATACTTTTGTGTAGCAGCTAATCTATAAATTGTAGTTCTGTTTGAATTTGCAATAGGTGTAACACAGGGTTACCGACTTTTAAAAGCTTCCCTTTGGGATCTCCCGGAGGGAAGCCATAGATGCATGCAGGGGGTGTTGCTTAACAATGATTTATGCAAATTGTGTCATTAAGCCCCACCCTTGACTATTAATTACCCCTAATTTGGGTTTAATAGGGTTAAGGTGGGTCTTGATGATGTCATTTGCATAAGGTCCCTCAGTGTCCTTAGCAACACTAAGATACTAGTGTTGCCAGACAGGGGGGCAGGACTTGAAGCCGTGGTTTCATGGATAACACAAACCTAAAGTCACTTGCAGGAGATTTGCCGACACTCCCAGGATACCGGGAGAACTGCCTGAATTTCAGGAGTCTCCGAGACATTCCAGGAGAGTCAACAACCCTGGTGAAACATGGCCCTCAACTAATTCAAAGTATTTTAAACTTCCTCATAAGGAAGTAGCTAATGTTTTCCAGTAAAGCCTCAATCAAAATGTAATATTAAATTAACACTGTTTCCTTATTCGGGTTATGTAAGTATATAGTATTTACCAATATCTGTCATGCACATTCCTTCCTCTACTCTACCCAGACAGACAAGTAATGCCTATTGTTTTTTCCAGCGCCAGAGATTTCCAGCATTGATGCCAACAAACTGAAAAATGGTCAAGAACATAATACTCACACTATCCGGGGAAAAGAGCTTTATCTCCGTAGAGGTCAACCCTTTAACATCAAGTTGGTATTTCAGTACCGGGGAAAAGAGGAAAAATTAAATAACTTAAGGCTTATAGCACAAACAGGTATGATATTTGTCTTCCTTAATTGTCCACAAATGACTTTGTTTAATAACATAGGACCGGATCCAGAAAAAAATGCAGATTCAATGCATTAGCCTCCACAACAGAGGATTATGTATGGAAATTGCGACCTTCCATATGCAGAACACTACTTTAAAGTGTCCGCATTCAAAACCCCACCTACAGAACGGAGGATCGTATGAAAGGGCTTTGTAATGCATGTATGATTACATTCCTATCCCCACCCACCATGTTTATCTCATATGAGCCCTGCATGAGGATAAAAGGTTCCGCATTGGAAAGCAACAGCGGTTGGCTGTGTTTGATGTGAAATGCTTGTAGTGCGCAGTATGAACTGACATGAACCATGTATGAGTTCCCTGTCCGACTTCATTTTGTATCTGGCCCACATAGGCTTTAATATATTTAACTGTTCATTCCTAAACATCGGAGCTGCAGTACTCCTCAGTCCATAACCTCTGTTACTCGGGAATTAATATATGACTCCTCCAATACAAACCTTTCTTTCCACTAATCTTCCTCATCTTCAGGGAAATTGGGCCAGATCCTAAACTAAGTATGCTAGCGATTTTACGCTAGCCACAGACGTAAATTCTCAGATTGGTATTTACTGCGTATGCGCACGGCAGATATTACGCAACGTACCATAAGCGTAACTACGAACAAAGGGGCGGGGGCAGCAATACAACTCACGTAATTACGTTAGGTAGATCGGAGGAGGCATTTAAATCGTAACAGTTAAGGTAGAGTTTGGACAGCGTAAAATGGGCAAAACACATATGAGCGAGAGGAGTACCTAGGAGGGTGTAAATACGCTATGCATTCTAACATAACTAGCACTTAGGTATGGATTTTCCCCATTATTTCTAAATAAGAATGCGCTTCAAGAGACTTTACTATTAAATTTACTGCACTGGATAAAAAATAATGGGTCAGAAGGTTAAAATGTAAGCTTGATATATCATATATTTGCAAATATGTGTAACACATTTCTGCATTTTACATTAAAATGGTATAGTTTTTTACTGGTTGATGGCAGTGTTGCTGAGGCAGTTTCTTAAGATTATAAAAGAACCAAGGAAAGCAGGGACATAACCAGCAGGCAGGCAGGGGTTTCAGCACACATCAGAGGTAAGGGGTTAAGTGTTTAGTTGTTTTGGGAAATGGGTTAGTTAAGGGAAGGTATTAGTCAGAGGGATGGGGGGAGGGATTAGAGAGGTTATAAGAAGGCTAGGAGGCGGGGTTTACAGCCTCTTTTATCGTAGAATTATGGATACCTAAATAAATATAGTCATTGATTCTAATTGGCCCCAATTTAATAAACCATGTGCCCTTTTTAATGTGTTTGGTGAGTGTGTCTGTATATGTGTGTATGTGAATGTGTGTGCGTGTGTGTGTGTACACCAAGGACCATTGAATGTTTTGAAGACTTAAATGAAATGCTCAATTAAGATACAGATGCAATCACTGTGATTCCTCTTTCAGGTCCGTACCCCTCTCAGGCATTGGGGACCCTTAATCAGTTCCCAGTGACAAAGCTGAGTAATAACAAAACATGGAGTGCTGAGGTGGAGAGTGAAACTATTAATTCATTGTCAATCACAATATGCAGTCCAGCGACAGCAAGTATTGGATGCTACAGTCTATATCTAGAAGGAATGTATGGGGAGACCTCCAAATCCTACTTCCTGGGGGACTTCTTCCTACTTTTTAACCCGTGGTGCTCAGGTAATTATAGTTATTTTTTTGTTCAATTAGTTATCAAATTATTGGTAATGAAATGATTATCTGTGATTACACAAAGCCAAAAATTAATTTGACCTCAACAACTACATTTACTAATCTGGACCTCATCTAATTGGACAAGTTCTATTCCAGTTATCCAAGTGTGAGTAATTGGTGTTATTGTGTTGTGTTTTCTGACTATAGAGGGGATGTTAAATTATATGCACATAACACACAATTTAAGTCAACAAAAGTCAACATTCAGTAAAAAATTGAAGACTTGCTTACAGCAGCCAGGAATTGAAACGAAATAACTGAATAGTTATAGATGTATTGGTAATGGGTTGCAATATTTGCTCTTGACTTTTGCTCACAAATGGGCTGTGCTTCCCAACCGCTGATCCGCACGATTGCATTAAGGTTGCCTTAAAGCCCGCACGAGAGAGGGATGTAACAGGGGACGTGCACTCCCTTCTCTCTCTCTCTCTCTTTCTGACGGACAGACCCCTGCACGTTCGGAGAGAGTGCGGGGGTCTGGATCCGGTCCTCATTTCATAAGTTAAAAATGTGAAACTTGTTGTTATCAAATGAGAAGACTCCTCTGTAGAAATAGTTCTACCCTGATATGTAAGATAGAGAGTAAGTTAAGCTTTCACTCGTGCCCTGTTTTGTATTCAGTGGCGTATTTCCTATGGGGGCCCACTGCTGACTGCTTAGTGCTGTCTTTTGCCAGCCACTGTCCACCTTCTAACAGCACTAAGCTATTAGTGCATCTATAAACAGTGCTCATAGACTGAGTGCTGAGTACTATCTAAGCCAGGGGTCACCAACCCTGTCCTCAAGGACCACTAACGGTCCATGTTTTGTAGGTCTTGCTGCATAACCTGTGGAGCTTTCAAAATGTAACTGTCAGTTATAAGCCCACCTCCAGCAGGGAGATTTAAAAAACATGGACCGTTAGTGGTCCTTGAGGACAGGGTTGGGAACCCCTGATCTAAGCTACCACTCATTGACAACTGTCTGCACATGCACATAGTGGTCAGCTTCCGGTGACCGCCTTGTACACGTGCCCGACTGTGGGGGCACAGTGTGAGTTTCCCCTATTGAGACTCATGCCCCACCTCCTTGAAATGGGGCCAAGTCAGTCTACTTCTGCCCCTGTTTATATTGTTGGGTACGTTATGGGTCACAGAGCTCTGGGTAGCTGGTGAAAATATAGCCCATATTGTCCTAGTAATTAACTTCTCTTTACAGATGATGAAGTCTTTCTGGGAGATGAGGTCTTGAGACAAGAATATGTAATGAACGAACATGGCCTATTGTATCAAGGGAGCAAAGAATTTATTGTCACTACACCATGGAACTTTGGACAGGTATTAAAACTTTTCTTGGGAATAATTTGCAGATCCAAGAATTCACCCATCAAAGCACAATTTGATAGTAGTAGACATTTAATCAACAATTAGTTTGACATTTATTTGGCTGTACAAAATTCAGTGGCAAAAGAATAACACATCCACAATTCACATTCTTTATGCTGGTACTAGAAAGATAACATTGAAAAGACTCTAATTGTGTCAGATCATTAATACGTTTGTAGCCAGTTTACCTCTATTTTAAAGGAGGTTTTTTGTAGACCCAGTCCCTCCTGGATTGAGGTCCAAGGAAATGTCACGTAGGGCAATGACATCATCCATCTAACTATAGCCACTCCACTAATGTGCAAGCCTATGATTATCTTGAGAAATATGGCTGGGATCACAATGTTGTCATTTTGTCAACTTTACTAACATGGGAATTGCTTTTTGTATAGTGACCAGCTTTACTTTTACATTTGTTATTTAGACTTGGGTTGGGAAACACCATCTCTCTTGTCTAATACTATTTAAAACATATGAAATTTGCCTCCCTTTGTTTTCCCCCGGTGTAAATTTTCACCCATTTTCCTTTTATTTTCAAACTCTGGATCTGGTCCATGGTCTACTTTCCTAGGAGTCCAGATCAGTTCCCATAAACTCATCTCTTTAACAATCATGGAGAGTAGTATCTACATACAATGGTCCTGATCCAGAATTAATAAAAATAGCTGACTTACATATGCCATGTTTTGGATCACAAATTCTGTACGTTAATCACAATGGGCCTGATCCAGACCCACGACGTTAATACGCTGGGCGTAAGCGTAAGATTGGCTGAAAAGCCGATCTACGCATGCGCAGGCCAGATGTTGGCTGGCGTAACTATGGCAACGCCCGATTGAGGATCGGGCGCCCGTAGTAGCAGTGTAGTAATGGCTGAGGGGGGCGTTCCTCGTCGTTACTACGCAAAGGTTAGTGTAGATAGGGAAGTAGGGTAATGAGGGAGGGAGGGGTTTTACTAAATACGTTCCGGTCCCAGCGTATTTACAATCGCTTACGCCGGCTGAAGTTGGGGTAGCCTTCGGCTGGCATAAGTGAGGGTAAATATGCTGGGACAGGGGGGAGTGTCGGTTAGTGCATGCCGATACGCTGTGCTTTAGTAAGCACAGCACATCAGAGTAGGTCTGGATCAGGCCCAATGTTACTAGATGAGTCTTTGTGTTCCATCTAACAGGAACCATCAGATATGTATAGGAAAGCAGTAGTGTATTAATGAAATGAACTCGCAAATCAGACAGAAGCTTAGTAATAGGTGTGGTCAATAGGCAGCAAATGACAAACCAGAACCAATCAGATTGTAGACTGATTCCATTACGGGAATAGTGAGGACCGAATTTGTTTTATAATGGATAGCTAGAATCTGATTGGTTGCTATGGGCAACATCTTTTCTTTTTCCGCAAGTAAATCTAGCCCCAACTCTGTGTTTGATTAGGTGGATAGATACTTAAACCCAAGTAGACATATTGGGCTGGATCCAGACTTAAGTAAGTGCTTGAAATTAGTTACTCCTGGGCTAAACCATGTTGATAGCAGGGGAGTCATATTTCATCTGTTGCAAACAGTATTAGAGTTGAGAGGTGATGTTTCCTATCCCAAGTCTAAATAACAGTATGATAGTAAAGCTGGTCAGTATCTGTGTGCAGTAAACAATTCAAAGATATATCCCTGCATGCAAAGAATACAATTAACTTGACTCCCCCTGCAATCAACATGGTTTAGTCTAGGAGTAAATCATTTCAAGCACTTACTTAAGTCTGGGTCCAGCCCATTGTGTACAAGTTGGCATCTAGAATTTGCTATAAGCTACAGAATTTTAAATATATGTGTTGAGTAGATAATAAAGAACAAGAAGCAAAAAGAAAACCAGAGGAAGTCAGATTATGGAAACCCAAGAATTTAGGCAAATTCAGGCTAACACAAGGCTGGTATACAGCCATGATGTTGCACAATATGCCTCCATTATGACACTATCTATGTAAACAGTGTTTGTTTTTAAGAAATATCAATCATCTACTTCTCAAGTAAAACATCTTCTTACAACTGTAATGACTAAAGAAACAAAAATGTCCATAAAATATTCCTTAACAGAACCTTAAAAGATATATTTCAGCAAGAGCAACCATTATCTGAGTAAATGCTATGCCAATGTAGTACAAGGTTATTAAGCTTATTGAAAGCTAAAGGCAACAGAAAACATGACTATAAAGAACACATATGACAGTTAATAAGTAGATTCAACAACACAGTGACCTTTAGAACCTTGATGCTAATGAGACATTCTTTGAAGCATCAAGCTGTTATGTTATCACTCTGCACCTCGCCCTAACCACACGGATTAGGTTTAAAATAATAATCTTCATTTGCCACCCTTCAGGCGGGTTATTATGTTGAACAAGTGCATTTGCCAGTAAAAATATGACAGATCATCTTAATAAGTTCAGAGTTACCCTACCTTTAAACTCCCAGCGTACTTAGCTTGTGAGGGTGGGAACTGAAAAGAAAATTAAATACCTTTTTAAAATAATGGTGTTGTGGAACAAGTTTGATACATAGTATGATGTACCAATGGATGAGTTCAATAAAAAACGATTCACAATACCCGGTCCTCACGCCTATAGGTTCATATT
>WWET01000949.1:375854-386383 GCA_011038615.1 Limnodynastes dumerilii
ACGCGACACGCAGTTCAGTATGGATACAATTGTATCCATGCTGTAAACAGAGAATTACAACGATCACCTTTGAGGATCGTTGTAATTCAGTGGCTACAGCATGGATACAAATTGTAAACATGCTGAACTTAGAAATTTTTCAAAATACACGCGATGTGCTGCGATTAGTCAAAGGGCTATTCGCGGTGATTTTTTCATTAAAATCACCGCGAATAAGCCCCAAATGTATCGCGGGGCATCGCGTGAGTTTGAAAAAATTTGCATGCTAGTGAATTAGGGTCCCAAAAATTCACCAATCGCGGGTCATTCGCAGCGATGGGCCGCAATGACCCGCGAATTGATTTTTGGGAAAAAATTCGAGCTTAGTGAATGAGGCCCTTAGTCACAGAAATACTAGACAAGAAGGCATTAACCATATACATAAGACAAGAGCAAAGTCATATTGCAGTGGATAAGATGAAATATATAGAATTGATTTTAACATTAACTATTGTATTATTATTCTTAGTTAAAAAAGACAATTTCTATCACATTTAGTATACATTTGGAAATTAAGTACTAGGATAGTTGTGTAATACACAACAGATAAGAAAAAAAAATACACACGATTTCATCTAAACTCTTCCCTATTTCTTGCAACAATCTTAGGAATTTCCACGTCTGGAATGAAAGTTGGATGGTACGAAAAGACCTACGTCCAGGGTATGATGGCTGGCAGGTTCTGGATGCCACCCCTCAGGAGATAAGTGGAGGTACTATATGTCTATATGTTAAATATACATTGATTTGCGGTAAGGGGACGGGACCTTTCTGCCGCTCTCACCACATTGTATATATCATTTCAGGGAACGGATGAGGAATTACAGTTAGCATGCTGCTGACAGTAAATTCCAGTTTTCTATTTGTAAAATATAGCTAAAATCGGTTCTTTTTTACAAATAGGAATTGTTAGGAGATGCAAATGCACGTTCAGTCTGAATATGTTACAGGCTGAAGATAAATAATCTATGTTTTACAACAGGGTTGCCGACTCTCCCGGAATATCTGGGAGACTCCTGAAATTTGGGCAGTTCTCCCGGTATCCCAGGAGAGCCGGCAAAGCTCCCGCAAGCCCCGACCAGCCACTAAAACTTGTTGTAATCCCTAGAGTTACTAGGGATGGACGGGACTTGATGTCTATGGCTTCCCTCCGGGTTCTCCCGGAGGGAAGCTTTAAAAAGTCGGCAACCCTGTTTTACAAATAGATATCATTGGTGATTAGTGGTAATGTATCTTCAGCCTGTACTTAATTAATTGTCCAGGCTCTTGTATGCCCTGACTGTCAGAAGTCAGCATCTACATGAACTGGAGGGGATTAATAGCTGCAGCCAGAAGACCTTGGAGGTTAAATATTTTCTGTCTTCACTTAATACTCTGAAACATATAAACATAGAAAGTGACGGCAGATAAGAGCCACATGGCCCTTCCAGTCTGCCCAGTTGTTTTTTTTAAACTATACTGACCCTAGACCCTATTTACCCTCAATTTAGTTTGAGATTTAGGATATCCTTATATTTATCCCAAGCATGTTATAGATGAAATAGAAAAAAAAAGTGCTAGGCGCTCAGGAGGTAAATATGAAGCAAACTAGACAAAAAAAATCTATATGAAAAATATAAATATGCAAATGAGGTGAAAGTGATGATGCTCAAACTCAGAACATTAGGAACATCACAAAGTACAATAAACAATGATATAATGCTACTAAATAAAATAAATTAAAAATGTGTAACAAGAGAAATCTAAAAGTAAAATGTGTCTTTGAATGATGAAGCAAACCAGCCACAATCCAGTTCCTCATTTAAACATAAACTCTGAGCGTGGTCATGTGATATATGTTCAATTTGTGGGGGATCTTTGTAAATGTTATTAAAAATCAGGGTTCCTTATCAAAAGTTCCTTCCAATCATACCCTCTCTGGATGAGTCTGTTCTCCCTACATGGGTTCACAACGCATGAGAAGTGCACTGCCCTCTCACATATGTCTTTAGGATCACATGCACGTAAATTCATTGCATACAATAGGACTTATGCGTGGCTGTGTGTTCCCAATTCGGAAACCTGTCCATATTTAGTAATGCATTCCTCCCTTAGTATTGCATTCCTCCCTAACACTAACGCCGTAAAATGTATATTAATAAATATTATCCTTATGTTTCATAGTATTATGCTGTCTTTTTGCAGGGACATACTGCTGTGGCCCAGCACCTGTGAAGGCAGTCAAGGAAGGTGACGTAGATATGGATTTTGATGTGGCTTTCATATATGCTGAGGTTAATGGCGATATTGTTCACTGGGTTGTTGGAGAAAGTGGAGCCGAAAAGGTAGAAATCGACACACTCTCTATTGGCAGACATATCAGCACAAAGACGGTTGGCAGCAATACTAGAGATGATATAACAGACCAGTACAAGTATGCAGAAGGTAATTAACATTCTTAGCAATCTGTAAATTTATATGATAGGCATTTTTATGCTCATGTAACGTTGATGTATGTTTAGTTACTTCTTTAACTATTATCCCATAGGATCTACTCAGGAGAGGGCCGTGTTTGAGAAAGCTGTATCCAAAATGAAGATCATGAAGCCATTCAGAGAAAGAGATTCCATTGTGGCACTGGACTTTGATGTGAAATTAAATTTAGTGTCGTCCCCTCTGATTGGACAGCCAATTTTTCTCAAATGCCGACTCAATAACAGAAGCTTTAATGGCAAGAGGTTTACTATAACTGTCAGTGCTCAAGAGATGATGTATAATGGGAAGCCTTTGGAGCAATTCTGGAGTGATAATTTTGAGATGGACGTAAGCGGAAATAGAGGTAAGGGAACATTATTCTTGAGCTCCAAATGACCCATACACACAGTCCAGTAACCGTCATGGTAGTACCCAATAAGACTGTTGGGTGCGATGATTGGACCATGTGTACAGATGTATCATACTGCATCACATGCGCTGGATTTGCAATGCAGTATGTTTGTCTGATCCTCCATTCACTCCTGTTCTCTTTTCTTCTCCACTTTTATACAACAAATTCTCTGTGTGTATGCTGGTCACATGAATGTGCTCCGTCAATACGAGCCTAAGTCACACAGTGTGAATGCAGTTTAAAAGGGAAATCCTTTATAGCAGTGGTATGCAACTTTATTATGTGAGTACCGGTTACCCACTATAGAACAAAGCTGATCCCAATCACTCTCTCCTCAATTCCTTTCTTTAATTCTACTCTTCCCTTAACCCTAACTATGGCTCTGACACAAGCACTAAATTGCTGTCCAAAGTCTTGGTTCACTGCCTATCATTTTTCTACAGGCCCCTATTCCCTCCCACATGGGGGCAGATCCAGAACAACATCCGTGAGTGAATTTACGCTTGCCGCTAGCGTAAATTCACTCATTAGTACTTCCTGCGCATGCACGGGGCAGATGTTACGCCACGTAACTCATAGCGTAAGGGCCTTTCACATATCAGTAGCGTATTTCCTTACGTTGGGGTATGCCAAACATATACGTCTCCCATAATTACGCTTCGAAGGCGGGGTGAGGCATTTAAATCGTACAGTGTGGGCGTGCTTAGCGTCGTAACTACGCAGGCTCTACGTACGTGAGCACTTACTCTGACAAAAGTTAAGGTAGGGTTTGGCAAGCGTAAAACAGCCAAAGTACGTACATGCAAGGGGAGTGCCTAGGGGAGTGCTTAGAAGTTATGCTCGCGTAAATACGCTACGCTAGGAAACGTATTAGAAGCGTAGCTCTGGATCTACCCATTATCATGCAGATACATACACACTCCCCATATTTATATCATTTTTGCAAGGATTTTGAGATCCATATTTAATATAGCATCTGGTATAACTCCTGGTTAAACCAAAATGATCCGTAGACCACCAGTGGTGATCTGCCTACTGCCAGGCAACTGCCCCCCCTGCACAAATTAAGGACACACAACTGTGGACAACTCTAAGCTGTCAGCGGCTGGCAGGTTACACAGCACCCAATCTAAGAGTGCTGAACAGTATTCATAAATAACTGGCAGTTGACAGATTACTACTTTCCTCTTCCGGATTGGGAGAGGGGGTCAGCCCTGGAACAGTTGACACTGATATACAGACCTTGAAAGCTGCAGTAATAACATTTATATCTTGTAAAAACCTGCCCTTTATTACATTATCCAGAACATTTCTTTCTTTAGAGGTGACCTTTAAATTTAAGTGAATCACACAATCACAACAGCAAAGAACATAAAAGTCACAGAAACTGACGTTTCATTTTTATTTCCCATTTCATTTCATTTTTATTGAAGATAGAATTAGTGTCAGATATTTAGTGTGAAGCATTTTTCTGTCACTAGACATAGATCATGCTGGACAGCAGGGGCAGACTGTTATTAAGCCCTTCATGCACCTGTTTGCATTTACCTATAAATTGATTGAGCAACTTCCATTTTGTGTTTAAACTGTTATTAAGCTAAAGATAAATTAAATATCTATAATGTACAGTACCATAGTATACAATAGCGTTATGGGTGATAACTACATATACACAAGAGATCCTAAGTCCTATTGATAGTAAAATATATCCTATATTACATTGTCATTTAGCAATATAAAGTAATTGTCATTGATTTATACATTTTATTGCTAGTGTGATTTAAATTTACTACGTTTAATTATAGATATAGAAATACCTTTCCAGATTCTGCCGTACCATTACCAGAGATTTGTACGATCTGGAAATAACATCAGGGTAACTGCGATAGTTACAGATCTACAGAGTAAGAAACTAAAACTGGCATCAAGAAACATCATATTTGAAGACCCTGGTATAGATATTCAAGTAAGTATTAGGATAAGCGTGACTCTTCAATAACGGGTCTGGTATAAAATGCCGACAGTCAAAATGTCAACAGGAAAGTATTATGTTAGTATTTATTTGTAACGTCTTTAAACTGATACCCCTTTCACATTACCACCAAATACCCGGGTTTTTCATCAAAAACTCGGCATTTCGCAAAAACCCGGGTTTTTGGTGGTGATGTGAAACCGCCACTTCCGGTAGACCCGGGTCAAGAGACCCGGGACTTCAACACGGGAAAAAAGAAGGGTTTTTCGTGTTAAACCCGGGAAAAGTGGGTTCTTAAAATGCGGCCAGTTTCTTTTGAACACGGGTTTTTCATTTCTGGAACTTGATTGGATGTTTATCTGGTGCTGGCGATCAAAAGCCAATCAAAGCCACTATCTGGAATGATTGACACTTTACTTTAAAGGCAGACCCGGGTTATTTGGTGGTAATGTGAAAAGGACAGACCCGGGAAATTCCCGGGTTTTTGGCTGGACTTATAACGCGGTTTTGAAAATGACACGGCAATGCTGCCAGGAAAAACCCGGGTACAAAATACCGGGTTTTTCAGAGATGGTGATGTGAAAGCGGTATGAATGTAACGCAGGCGGCTTATAAACTTTAGAAATGTTATAATATATATGTAATGTATATATAATACTAACATAATACTGAACTTTTGACATATCGACCTGTCAACAATTTGATCTGTCGACATTTTGACTGTCGACATACAGTAACAAGCGGATACCACAATAACATGATAATGGCCTGGATTACGGCTTCACAATTTTCCCATGCAAATCCTTGCTAACAGTTCACAACTCGTTCCACTTACTGTATCCAGACTTAAGTGACATTATACTTCTGAAAGGGGGCTGGGTTGTCAATTTGCAGTATAGTCATTAATTCTCACTGATTACCCATCCTTATTGCCAGAAATATCCATGCACTTAAAATGGCAAAGTTAATTTTCTGTTGGAATTTCATCTTTGGGAGAAGCTGCAATGTTTATGATTGGATATCAGGATAGAACGATCCACAGTTCGTGGATTCCTCTGAGTCTTTTGCTCTGAGATCTGTATGTATTAAAATTGAAATCCTTGATACAGTTCCTTTGGGTTAGGTTATACAGTATCTCTCTAGGCAATTTGGGCTATACCTAGCCATTTTGCTGCTAGAAACAGTAAATGGAGTTTTATGATAATAACTAAAATATATATAGCTGTATATAAGCTATATATTTGCAAGCTTTATTCCACACAACAAAGTGACAGCATATCTGAATTTCCATGTCTGAAATCGAAACACAGGATACATGCGGATTTGCTATCCTCACGTAATTGGATCTCAGAGAACTATACTCTGCCCTGCAATCATAAAATTGCAACAGTGGCATGCAGCTCATAAGCACGACTTTACTGTACATTGTAATGCTTAGTCCCACCCACTTGTGAGCGTATCCCGGCCACCCTGTCTGAAGTTGTTTGAAATGTCATTTGTTGGAAGTCTGGATAGAGCGTGATGCGTGTCAGGTAGCACGGATACATGAGCGTGTCAGAATAAAACAATTACATATTTTTTGGCAGTGAGGTGTGGAGAGGATAAGCAGCATTCTTGAGAAGATCTGAAATGATTAACAAGATTAATGGCTAGACAGTCTGGAGTAATTATTAGGAGAAAATATTTCATATATCTACAAAGACAATAATTATCGGTAGTGTGAGCTTTAGCATGTATATGAGAATTGATGAACCAGAGTTTTGCCATCTTACTCATTCTCAATAGTAAATGCCAAAGTACTGAGTGAATTGTAATGTCCCGGAACTTCCACCAGAGTGCAGAACTTACATAATAAGTGTTCTAAAGAGAGCAGTAGACGTGTTGAACATAGCAGCTAATCAGATTCTAGCTATCATTTTATGACATGTACTAGGTAAATAATAGCTAGAATCGGATTGGTTACTATGGGAGACACCTCTACTTTTCTATTTAAAGAAGAATAGATGTGTTTTATAAATCTTTCCCTATATTGTTGCTAGAGAAAAGGGGAAACCCATTCTTTGGTCCAAAGAAATTATGGTAGCAAAATCAAATACTGCTTTTGAATAAAACATACTCTTTTCTATAGCCTTCCTTCTGTACAATAATATTTGTGTCTCCTACTTAATATGGCACACAATTTGTAGACATAAGAAAAATCTGAAATCTTTAATAGTGATAGATATACAGTTTTTAGTTATGTGCTTCTAGTGCCAGAAGTGTTACATACAGTAGGTACATGGTCATATATCCTCACATGTTCTACTGTCTACAAATTTACCGTTGTCTTCACAATTAGTTAAATATATGAATAATATTCCATAGCTTTTAATGATTGACAATAATCAATGCTTTATTCATAATTAGTATCCAGCTTCCCAATTCCACTCAGTCCTTGATTACTCTAAAAATATAGAAATGTATCTCTCTCTTTCTCCCTCTCTCTCTCTGTCATTCTCTCTCTCTCTCTCTCTCTCTCTCTCTCTCTCTCTCTCTCTCTCTCCTTTATTTAATTTTTTTTAAAGATAGTGTGTTGGATAAAATTTGGGTACAATTTTTCTTGATACAATCTGAAATCTGACTGGCCTGAAGAATGTTTTGCATCAACCAACATACATTCAAACAGGTTCTCAGCAAGTCAAAGGATGGGAAGTAGCTGCCTAGTGCATCACACTTGGGATATTGAGCTCTACCTCTGTCACAGGGTTTCATCTGTTCACTGCCACTAGAGACATCAAAGCTCAGACAATTCGTGCCTAGGCATTTTCCAATTGTGGAGTATAGTGGAGATAAGAGAGATAGTAGAAACCTTAAAGACAATTTACATATTGTTGAAATTATAAGATAGTCAGCTACTGGTATTCAGAAATCAACGTCTTAAGAAGGGGACTAGATGACCCTATGACTTCTCTTTTTTATTTCTATAGATTTATGGCATGCCAAAGCTCAACCAGCCTCTTAGTGTCATTCTTTCCATCTCAAACCCTCTCAATGAGATCCTCAGCAACTGCATCATGACTGCGGAAGGATCAGGACTCTTCCCAGGTGGTCCCATCACAGTACAGTAAGTATGATCTATATATGCTGTAATTATTACTTTGTGTGTTAATTGTTAAGTTCAATCACAAAGTAATAACCACCCGCCAGGCGTACAGCGTGTATGCATGGTTGAAGGGGGCATATTTAAATCGTACAGTAAGGGCTTGGCTCTGGCCCCAATTTTCCTGGGGCTGGTGTGTAATATTTAAGGCAGGGAGTTGGGTATGAAAGTCCATACATGCGATGGGAGTGGGGTCTTATCTCACATGTGGATCACACAGCAGTCCTTTTACCCCTCTTTCGAGCACAGTGGCAGCGGACCTCTGGAGCCAGTCCCATGTGCGCCAGCCATTCTGCTAAATGTCCTTTGTTTTTTTTTGTATTATATGTTCCAAATGTACCAATATCTCACATAAGCGATGTACTGGTATTTAACTGCGGCAGTGTGTGTTCCCATCTTTGTGGCCCTATATCACCTGTAGACCACACATTCTGTTCCACTAATGGATCTGGCTGGGGATGGGGGGTGGGGTGGCTCCCACTCACAGTACACTATGGTCCTGATTCACACTTAAGTAGAAAATAATTACGTGCAGATTTTCAAAACTACGATCCTAAGCACTACCATGACACTCCCTTTCCCCTTGTTCTTACGGATTTTAACTGAATTCCGCCACCATATCGCTGTGTGGAGTTTGCGGAACTAAGAACAGAATTGCCTAACCCAGCCCATAATGTGCAATGTAAATGCCTCCCTCCTACCACTCCCTTCTTATGAATGAGATTAACTCCATGCGTAATGAGTTCTTAAGCGTAACATCTGTCGCGCATGTGCGCAGATAGCATAAGAGTGCAAACATACGCACACGACATGTGTATTTTTAGTAATGGTTTCAAGTTTGAATGCGGCCCCAATGTGTCTGACATTGTCACGTGCTTAATCCCAGCCTTACCCCATCGTATGAAATCCTGCCCAGAGAGCTGACAATTCTGTAGCTATTGGAATTTTCCAGCCATGATATTTTGTTTCTTTATTTCTCAGAATGGATCAGATTTTTCCTGGACGTGTAGGCTTTGTAAGGATCTTCTGTGTACCATTTAAGAGAGGAAACCTACAGCTGGAAGTAAACTTCTCCTGTAACAAGATCAAATACGTCAAGGGGAGTGCCATGATCAACGTTCCCTGGATTTGACCCCCTGTCTGTAATGATGCAGCACAAACACTACCTAGTTCCTACAGCAGCTTATTTCATGTATTAATTTAAACAAAATGCCAAATATTACATATTTTTATTGTGTTTTTTCCATATTATTTGCACACATTTTTATTATGCAAAATGCACTTTTTACATTTTTTTTGTAACCCTGTACCAATAAATTACTTAATAATTACATTTCATCGTGCCATCTTTATCCACAACTTATGAGCTTCATTTCATTTATTACACATTTGTTGTCATTCTCTGCAGAAATAAATCTTCTTTCAAACGGGAAAAAATCTCTATCAGGACCAAAACAGAGAGTATCCCTTACAATATTTGTTTTATTCAAAATACATACAGAAACATAGTTAGAAATGATAGCACCTTTTATAACAAACAAATAGGATTACAATATCAAAAGTAGGCTTAAAATGTCATGGTTACCTCTATTATTAAAAACAAATGTCAATGGACCTGATCCAGTCTATATTTTAATGCGGAAGTGCAGCGGGAGTGAACACAAAAAAGCAGACGCAAACAGGATGGCTGCTAGGTCTCCCCTCCCATGTCGCCATTCCCCTCCCCTTAGCAATGAAAACATACACACACAAGTACACACACACGTACACACAGCTAAAGGCTAAAAGGAAGCAAATTGTAACGGAGGACAGGCACCACCTCCTTAGTAATCTCCAGGGAGAACTGGGGAGGCAAACCGGGGACCAGCCAGCCAACGTAGCTTTCTGCTTGAGCTTAAGAGGGTGTGTCTTTCTTGTACCATACCTTACAACCTAGCCCAGCGCCAAATATTGCTGACAACCCCACTGCTACCGCCAACCTATGCCCCAACTGAAATTAAAAGAAACATGTTAGAAAAACGGCAACTAAGAAAGAAAATTTTCTAAAGAGGCTGAATCGCAGACGGCCTAAACATAATATACCCCCTATCCCAACCCTTAATTACCTTACTGTTATCACCATAGTTGCCAACTCTCCCTGAACATCAGGGAGACTCCCTGAAAATTGGGTGATCTCCCTGACTCCCTGAAGTGTTTGGTAATCTCCCTGATTCTAATTTCATCCATTGAGGTCTATGGAGGGGTGTGGGTCCCCGGTTAGAAAATCCCAATTTCGAAAATTCGAATTGCGAAATTTCTTTTGCGAATGCGAATTTTCTCCGAATTGCTAAAATTCGAAAAATGCATTCACCGAAATGTTTCTATTTATACTAGTCTGAAATTATAATCATTCTAATTCGAAAGTCTGTATTTCGAATACAACTTTATTTAGAATAGCGTACATTTCGATACAGAGCAAAGTAGAATAATGGTCAATTTCGAAAATCTGAATTTCGAAAATCTTCTAGTAGAAT
>WWET01000949.1:388376-443427 GCA_011038615.1 Limnodynastes dumerilii
TAGTACTGAAAGTATTCACTGACAATTTAATAATCAATAAATACTGATACTGCCATTTTTATTGTAAAATAGTTTGCCTGGCAGTGCTAGATACACCTATGGGTGGAGCTATTCACAGGACACACCCGTTTGGTGCAGCGCCTTGATAGTGCTCTCGCAATCTCCCTGATATTCATTTGCAAAAGTAGGCAACCATATTATACGGTCACTGCCATCCAAGTTAAGAGATTTGGTCCTACAGGGCTCCTGTAGGAGCCATGTATTACCTGCGATCACGTGACCGCCAGCAGACACCGGGGAGAGGGAGACCCGGATAGGAGGCGCACGGAGGAAGGCAGAAGACATCAAAGGTAAGTGAAAGAAAGAAAGGTAACAGAAAAAAAATGTGCTGGCATGGAGGCTGGCACAAAGGGGCAGATATGGAGGCTGACACAAAGGGGCAGATATGGAGGCTGGCACTAAGGGGCAGATATGGAGGCTGGCACTAAGGGGCAAATATGGAGGCTGGCACTAAGTGGCAGATATGGAAGCTGGCACTATGGGGCAGATATGGAAGCTGGCACTATGGGGCAGATATTAAGACTGGCACTAAGAGGCAAATAGGGGGCCTTGCACTAAAGAGGCAAATATGAAGTCTGGCACTAAGGGGCAGATGTGGAGGCTGGTACAAAGGGGCAGATGTGGAGGCTGGTACAAAGGGGCAGATGTGGAGGCTGGCACAAAGGGGCAGATGTGGAGGCTGGCACAAAGGGGCAGATGTGAAGGCTGACACTAAGGAGCAGATGTGGAGACTGACACTATGGGGCAGATGTAGAGACTGACACTAAGGGGCAGATGTGGAGGCTGGCATCAACTAGAAATATTTGACTTTTGAAATGTGTAAGTGATTACTTTGCAGGACATACACAAACACTGGTGATGCAGAGACCGCCTCCTGGTGACGCAGAGACCACCCCCTAACGACGTAGGGTCCGCCCCTATGATTTTTACTTTTCTCCCTGAAATGATTTTTTAAAAGTAGGCAACTATGCCTTATTTCCCTCTAGTGTTTCTAACTCCTCTATCTCTCTCTGTTTTTTGTCTAACTCCTCTGTCTCACATCCTTAAGTTCATGATGAACTAATCCTCTTGGCCAGGTCTTTCACCTAAAAATGGTCTTTATCACCTGAAAACAAAGTTTTGGTATTTATAAAGCTGTAATTGCCATGGAAACCATGGCGATCATCAGCCTCTGCCAGGGGCAGATTAGGAACATAAAGTGGCCCTGTAAAAAAAATCTGCAAGCAGCCACATGTGGGTGGGATCAACTATTGGTGGGGTCAAAAATATGTAAACTGGATTAGTACAGAATAAAAAAACCTTAATAAAAAAAGTGCAAAATATATGATATGGGGACAGGGTTATATGTCGACAATTAATTGCAAGAAGAAGTGTTATGTAAAAGAGTTACAAGCAAATACAGCATCTACTTATATAGTATTTATAGTGACCTCTGTGCAATGCAGGTAGTCACTTCCATCCAAGTGACCACCACTCAAAACATACAGCATTCTAGTGACCACCACCCAATACATAAAGCATCCTAGTGACCAACACCCAATACATAGAGCATCCTAATGACCACCACCCAAAACATACAGCATCTTAGTGACCACCAAGTAATATATACAACATCCTAATGATCTCCAGTCTATGCAGGTATCATTTTAGTTACCACCACCTATGACAATCCATATCTTAATTTAATTCAAATATAAAAATGGCTGTTGAGTGGCCTCCAGAGGCCAGAAAATTCCCCAAAAAATTCCCTGGAAGTCTTGGGCCATTCCGCCCATGGCCTCTGCACTCCTGCTGCCATAACCGCTGGATCAACGGTCTGTACTACCACTGATCTGCACAGAACTGTTAAATCAAAAACCTGCTGTAAAATGAACATAGTCTGTCCTGCTCACTTTATGGAGTTTATGCAGACAGAGGGATGGACCGCCCTGTTAGATGGATCCATTGCGGACATCTGGCATGCACATTGCCAGAAAATCACCGGGTGACGTTCTTAAATTTGAATCCAACCCTTTGGGCCTCATTCACTAAACGCGATTTTTTTGTGAAAAATCGCATCGCGGGCATCGCGGCCGATCGCCGCGATTGCCCCGCGATTTTTGTTGAAATTCACTAAGGTGCGATTTTTTCTAAACACACGCGATGCCCCGCGATGCATTTGGGGCTTAATCGCTGTGATTTTAATGAAAAAATCACCGCGATTATCCCTTTAACTAATCGCGGCACATCGCGTGTGTTTAGAAAAATTTCTAAGGACTTCCGGGAGGCGGACCCAGCGAGCGGCCGCGTTTTTATGTGCTCTCCGGTACTGGTATTAAACAGCTGCACGCGGGGCTGTGTTAAACAGCCTGAAAACTGTTAAGTACGCGGCTAGCGCCGGAGAGAAGGTCTAGGCAAGCGGCAGTCACTTGTCCCGACTCCCTAGACCGCGGGATTCCCCTGAAGTCTGCACCCTGCGGTGCGCACCGAGGCCCAAGATGGCGGCACTTCCATCAGACCGCCAGTAAATCACAGGGCCACAGCATACGTTGCTAGAAGGCCAGTGTTTGGAGGAAAGTGTTCCCTGTCAAATCCAGCTCAGTCTGGTAGTAAGTCCACCTGATAAATCCTTGCCACAGGACACAAGAGGTCATCCACAAGCTTGTCATTCCAGCCAGCCAGTGAGGCCCTCACTACAAGGCAACTTCAATCTATCAATATTATATCTTTTCAGACACAACTAAAAATATCTCTGTGTATCAGGTAGATTAGGAGAGATGACCTCCTAAGGTAAGTGCATACACGTAGGGGTTAATGTTAGCTAGGTTTACTATTTTATTTACATATGTAACACTTTATTTAATTTTGTAAAGGGTTTATTTATTTATTTAATTATTATTATTTTTTTTTACACAGACGTGACACGCAGTTCAGCATTGATACAATTGTATCCATGCTGTAACCAAAGAATTACAACGATCACCTTTGCTTATCCTTGTAATTCAATGACTACAGCAGGGAGACACATTTTACACAAGGATTTTAAACCATTAAACACATGTCTGTTATACAGACATGTGTTTTAATGGTCGCGATCGGCACAAAAACATAAATTCGCATCTCTAGAGATGCGATTTTATGTCTTTTGATTTCAATGCGATTTCACCGCGATTCGGTGAAATCGCATTTAGTGAATTACAAACATTGTATGTTTGTAATTGAAAAAAGTCGGGACCGCGAATTGCGGACCCGCGATTTAAAAATTACTAAAATCACGTGATTTTGAGCTTAGTGAATCGCCTTTGGCGATTTTGAAGCTCAAAATCACGTGATTTGGGCCAAATCGAGCTTAGTGAATGAGGCCCTTTATTTTAACAATTGCATTACCATTTTCTACCACCAGATGATGCTACTTTAACATATTATTTTCTCTCAGTTATGCTTCAACAGTGTTTCTGGTCCATTTTTTTTCCAACATGTGTGACTTAAAGGTATGTCTACAAAATGATGGTATTTACAGTATGATTACTATATAAAAACAAAAACATGCTCTTGGGACTCAACAAAAACAAAAGCTCAATATAGCATTGGACTGTACTGGATGAAGGGGATCTAGGAGTCACTATTTCATGCAACTTAAAGACATCCAATCAATGTAACAAAGCAATGAGAAAGGCAAATCAGATGCTTGATTGCATAGGGAGAGGAATAGCAGAAAGAGAGAAGTAGTGATGCCCCTTTATAGATCACTGGTATAGCCTCACCTAGAATGCTGTGTTTAGTTATTAAGGCAATATATTCAAATAATGTATATATTAATCACTGTGGAAAAAAGGACAACAAAAAAATGTGCATTCTGCACATTCTGCTTCTGCAGAGCAATAGCAATTCTCAGCTCCTTCCAGCATTGCAATATCATTTACCATGATGATGTTATGGCACTGCAAGAAGCTGCCCTTCCCTTTCCTCTGCAGACAAAGGGCCGTAATCACAGATCCGTTAATTAAAGGCACGCAATTATACACACGTACGCGTAACACCCATGACACTCTCCTCACACGGATGGGTTTTCGGTGATGTACGCCTTCATTATCTCTATGCATTTATGTGCGTTTAATATGTATGTGCGTATGTAACTAACCACCCCTCAAATGGTCATTTAAATGCCTCCCCCCAACCCACTTTGAGGTAAATTTGTCCGTACGGATTTCAACCACGCCCCTTCGCACGTATGTCCCCACGTGCGATTCACAAATACATGCCTAATGACTTCCGTGTATAAATTCCACGTAAATAGCGCAAATAAGGTTACTATGCATGTGCAGTTACTCCGATCCTAAAAATACGCACGGAACTCTGCGCAAAAATGTATCTGTGAATACGGCCCAAAAAGAGTAAAAGTGCAATTTTCCATCAGTAGCTGCAAGTACAGTTGGTAAATGAATGAAAAGGAGGAGGATAAGCGCTGCTCTGTCTCCTATTTGGTGTTGGCAATAATCAATATATGAGCTATAATAAATAATAGTGTATATGATCAAGGGACCCAGTGAGAGAGGTGACCAGACGGAGGGGACGGTGAGCTGGAGCCCAGACGATCCCGGGACTTTTCATCTAATAGGCACCGCTTTACTATCCACCTCCTGTTATGACCCTGATCATTACTGTGTCCATTGTTTTATCCATTCCTATGTGTGTTTTATGGTTTATTGTTTTTGGAATAAATGTTTTAAATACTTTTATTCATTGACATTTTTTGGTTTTGTTCACGTACCTACTCCTCTGGAGTTTTGGATTTCTAGGAAGAAGGGAATCATCACTACCAACACCTAAATCATTGCTTATAATTAATCCCATTGATGCATTGGACTATATATCAACTGAGTTTTATTGGACTTGCTGTTTATTAGCCCCTTGATATTATACACTATTATTTATTATAGCTCAGATATTGATTATTACCAACACTAAATAGGAGACAGTGCAGTGCTTATCCTCCTCCTTTTCATTCATTTATATACTGGTTTCTAGGGCTGGTAGACCCCTGGAGAAGGATTGGCTGCAGCATTGATATTGTTTCCAGTGTTTGTTTTATTCTCTTCTTTGATAAATATTGCAAGTACAGTTAGGCCCGGATAAAGCTTTCTCTGCCATGATGCTTCTTTCTTACCCATGCTGGGGAAGCTAGATGGCAGCCCACAGTTAAAACATTAAATCTTGATGACTTACCATTCAGCATCTGCTGGCTTCCAGCAGAGATCAGACAATGGAGCTGACATCCCCCATTCAGTTCACAGGATGAGTTCTACACTTGATTTCTGAAACACTACACAACTTTTCTCAGCAAGTGGGCCCACTATGCATGCAATTTCCCACCATATATGTCAGACTTTTCCCTGTGTTGGGGAAAGGTTTAGCTGGGCAAAACTGTACTTTTCTCTTAACCTGCAGGAGCAAAGATTCTCTTCTCCTTTTTCAATGTTGCTAATGACATTGCAATGTTGCAAGAAGCAGAATATCAGCAGATATAAAAATAAGTATGAAAATAAATATGAAAATTACACTTTTGTTTCTTGTTAATTAGTTTATGCCATGTCACTTACTTTTAGTTTTGAATAAGAAGTCAGTGCATCTCCTATTCACAGTCTTCACAACAAAATACTGAAATAATTTATTCACTGACAATTTAACAATCAATAAATAGTGATGCTGCCATTTTTATTGAGAAATTGTTTTGCTGGCACTCCTAGACACCCATTAATGGTATAGGTCACAGTCCATTGGTGATACAGGACACACCAATATAGTGCCGTGCTCTGTTAGTGCTATCACAATCCACCTGAAATTCATTTACAAAAGCTGGCAACCATGGTGTAACAACAGCATAAAGTTTAATGTTTAGGTCTGTTTTGGATTCTTTGATTAATGTAATATTTCAGTGGTGACTATACAGTCAAATGAAATAAATTTCAGTACAGAATAACTAACAATGTTATTTATGATTATGGGAGCCATAAGTCTTTTGGAAGACCCTGGTTATCAGGCTGAAAGTTAGTCTTTTTGTTCACATGTATGTGTGGATAACACAATCCTGAGCTTGCTGATCACTGCCAGGGGCTTAACTACAAGCATTGCACGGGATGCTACTGGGCCCAGAGGGGAGGGGAACCTTGGCAGCTGCTTACCCTGCACTGTAAGCAAACTTTCAGAGGCTGACAGCTTAAAACAGCACTCGGCACTCGATATACCACCTAGCTCCCCCACAGTCCTGCCAGGCTCCGCCTAGTCCCACCCATTCAGACACGGGCCTTGCCACCTTACTATGGGGCCCGGGTCTGTCACCTTCAACCCCTGAACAATTTGCATCCGCTGATTTTAGATCTAATTACAGAACCTAATTTGATGATATTAATGATGCTTACAATGCTCTCTGAGGGCCCTCTAAAACTAAACTGTGCACAGTTGTAAGTTTCCATTCTGGGTGAGCCAGCTTTTACCTGAATAATGCAATTTAGTTTTTAACAACTTGTATCTGTCCCACATAGTTTTTAGAATTGACAGCTATAAAAACAACCAATGAAGAGGCTGGAATTTATTGCTTCTGGTTGTATGACACTGCAAGATACTTTTTTTAATTGTTTACTCCGTTAATTAATATTTTAAGTAAATTGTCTTAATTATTTTGTTAATAAAACTCAATGAAGAAAAAAACGTTGTTGAGTAAGTAGATTTGTAGAAGCGATTAAGGCAGCTTAGATTTGGAAGGTCATGAAAAGAAGTATTAAGATACAATTATGCTTCTGTAACAGTTGAGGTTTTCAATAAAGGGCAGAAATGTACTGTAATGTTTTCACTGCTAGAATGTTGAAATATTGACATTAGGAGAAGAGCATTTTTCATTCTTTATTAAAAATAAAAAATATAGAGTTTTGCAGGATGCCCACTCCTAATTGGTGCAATTTGTTTGGATGTCTTTAAATGTTAAACAGGACACACCCCAAAAGATTTGCATCGTCATGAAAAAATGGGACATGGAATATGGGTTGTGGACAGTGCATTCTGGGTTACTTTATTGTTTTGAAAGTTGGAACATAAATCATTGACCTTTGCAATGACGACAGTTAACGAGCACAATTCTAATTTGTAATCATCCCATCAGTGGTTCTTCTGCCAAGTATAATTATTTTAATTATTTTCATATGCATGTTTATAGTGAATGATATGTATAAAGTATACACAGCTGTAATTCAGGTACATTGCAGACTAACATGTAGTTACAAGAGATTAAAAACTGGATGAAAAGATAAAGGGAGGTGTCTAATCTTACAGCAATTATCTGTGTTGGAATGCATTATATTACATACATATCTCATACAAGAAACTGCAAAAACTCCCATTCATGCACTGATCATCACCCACATTGTCCATTGCATTGCTTTCCTTATTGGACTCCCCCTTATAAAATTACCCCCCTACAATCTATATTGCATGCAGCCGCCAGATTACATTTCATGCAAAATGTTGTCTGTATTTTACAGAATTAAATGGAAAATGATTTTCCTAACCTACAAACCATCAACAAGACTGCACCTGCATAGATATCTTCACTTGTCTCAGGATATATCCCATCTCACTCTCTCAGATCTCAGATCTCTCAGTTCTTCGCAGGATCCCCGACTCTCTTCTACACATAATTGCTCTGATTCCCTGTTACAGGACTTCTCCCAGGCTGCATTCTCCCTCTTGTATAAACTTCCTCGCCCATTATGACTATCCTCTACTTCAATCCTTCCAGTGCTCCCTTAAAATGATTAATTTTATAATTTTCTATCCGATTTCCTTTTCTGTTAACCTAATTTACACAAACAGCACACTCTCTCTTTCCATATCAAAAATGCCCCTCAGCTCTGCTAATAAGACTGCTAAGTGACAATGGACCGAATTCACAGATCAGAATGAATTAAGAGCGGCAGATCCACACCTAACTCACCTGACCTGCTTTTAGGAACCTTATGACACTTAAGAGTGCAATAGAGCTTCATCAAGTAACCGTTTGTATTTTCCTTCTTAAGAAGGAAACTACGAACGGAGACCCCTTCCTCACGCCCTCCCCGGCTAATTTTTAATCCCACCCACTCTTCTTAAAAAAAGGACAGAGGCTGCCATGGCACACCTCTTCACCTCTTTGTAAATGACCTACTACGCATGCATATTAGTTTATTTCTTAAGAGACTGTTCTTAAAAAGCCGGAGCTTGTTAAGCTTGAACACAGTCCTATATGACTGGATAACGACGGCGGGCATAAGCGTAAGATTGGCTGAAAAGCCGATCTGCGCATGCGCCGGGCAGATGTTGCCTGGCGTCGCTACGGCAACGCCCGATCGTGGACGTCCCCCAGCGTCCCTACATTCAGGTTTGTGTAGGTGGGCGGGGGGAGCTAGTTAAATGAGGGTGGGGTGGGCTAAGTGGCCATACGCTCCTGTGCGAGCGTATGGCCCCTTCCTTACGCAGGCTGAAGTTAGGGTAGCCTTCAGCCGGCGTAAGGATGGGGCCATACGCCCGCACAGGGGGAGTGTCGGTGAAACTGAACGCCGATACGCTGTGCTTTAGTAAGCACAGCGCATCGGCGTAGGTCTGGATCAGGCCCCTTGGGAGTAGGGCCATGTTACCCCCTCAGTCTGTTTATTATTACCCAGTCTTATAATGATATTTAAAGTTGTAAATTGCTACATAATATGATAGCGCTATATAAAACCATGTTAATAAAGAAATAAGTTACATAGCATTGAAAAAGTATGGATAAATAGGTCATTTATTAAGAATGCTAATGTAATTATTATTTCTTGACCGATGCTATTAAATATATTTCTTCCATTCAATATACAGAAAGAAGAGAAGAAGGCAATAATACAAGAAAATAAGAACTGTTATTGTATTATTCCCGGATTCAGTAAAGCCCAGAGCGGGAAATTCTGTGGAAGACACTACACTATGCTGTGTGTACTGCATGGCAGTCACTTGAATAAGTACTGCATTGTATGTTGATCAGTAGGATATTCTCTGTGTCATATGGAAGTCACTAGGAAAGCTGATGATTTTACCTGCACTTGGCTCATTGGAGATAGCGGGGCTATAAGATTAACAAGAAGAACCAGAGGGGATGAACTTAGATGATCTCCACTCGTTCTACAATAGGATCACTTCTCAGGACAATCCTATTACAAAAGATAGTACTTATCCATAATAATTTTATCAGCCCTTTCCTTCCCTTGTCATAGGCATTAGTAGAAGGGGACAGAGAGGCCATGGCTAAGTGCTCTCCATACTAGCAAAAAGGTGGAAACATTCTAATCTGTCAGCTAGTGACAGACTGTTCATAGACAGTGCTCAGCACTAAGCGATTCTCTCTATGATTGCTGTCTATAAAGGACGTGGCAGCAGTTTACAGTGCAGGCGGAGGGATCACGGCTGTATTCAGGGCACTGGAACAGACTGGGTGGCTGAGAACAGCACATGTGATGTTTGTGACTGTGACAGCACTGTATGGGGGCACAATGGGCAGATCCTGAGCTAAGTACGCTAGCGTATCTATGCTAGCCGATGATGTCAAATCGGCTATTTGTATTTACTGCGCATGCGGCAGATGTTACGCCACGTAACGCTGAACGTACATACAATCAGCGTTACTACGAATGAAGGGGCAGAGGCATCCATACGACATCCGTGGTTACATTTTGTAGGCGTATGGAGGCATTTAAATTGGAGAGTATGGGTTAGGTTGTCATGTACGTAACTCAATTATGTATGTCAGTACTTACGCTATGAAAAGGTAGGGTTAAGGTAGGGTTTGGGCCGCGTAAAACAGCCAAAGTACATACGAGCGAGGGGAGTGCCTAGGGGATTGCATAGAAATTACGCTAGTATAAATACGCTACACGTTCTAATGTAACTATCCCGTAGGTCTGGATCTACCCCAATGTCCCCACTATGCAGTGTTCTGTTGACGCAAGGTCATGACTGCAGCATGAACATAGTATTTATTATACTGGTTATATGTGCAAGAACTTCAGTTATCATTCAAATGCACTGAAATGACAGTAAATAACTCATTTAAAACCCAAAAACAAACATTTATTTCATACATTTTTTATTTTATTTGATAGCAACAAAATGCATAAGTCAAAATAATTACTGAGCCGTTCTGTTTTTTTAAGTAGTTAGGTCAAAACTATTTAATAATGGAGCAGGTACATCTATAATATTGTCGAGAATAAAACTTAAACATTTTTTTTATCTAGCTTTTCTTCTGTTTCTTTCACCTGGCTGGATTCTCAGGATCCATATGACAAACTGACTTGTAAACCAATAACAAGAAGAGAGATTGTGCTATGTGGATGTAAATGGTCACACAGCTTAGCTCAACCTCTCTCCTGTCATTATCTGGAAAGCTATGAGCTGAGAGAGAGAGAGAGAGAGACAGAGACAGAGAGAGAGAGAGAGAGATAGAGCAAACCTGTCACGTGCTGTGACCGACCTAAACTCCTGACACCCCTTTGAGTGGCTACAGCACCCCAGCATGCTGTGAACACACTTTGGAAACCACTGGCATGAGAGTAAAAGATCCCTCTTTGAGATTTAATACATTTCTAAGACATACCCACTTCTATATTAGGTTGGAAGAAATTACTGTGCAGGAATCAATAAAAGCAATAATATTTTTTTGTGTAAACTGTTTTTTCTATGTTTTGAAAGATGCTTCATCTTTGTTTTTTTTATAACAATAGAGCAGATCAAGATATCTGATTTTCCACGCAGTCAGATCCGATCAGGGGGCTTTTCCCTTCTCTATGGACCGGATCCAGCATTAATAGCGTGAGTGACAGGGGGCGTGCACTCCCCTCTGTCTCGCGTAATTTCAGACCCCCGCGCGCACGCAAAGCACGCGGGGGTCTGGATCCGGTCCTATATCCTAAATATCCTATCCTAAATATTGATTATTTTAATGTTTATATGTTGTAAGTAGACCTATAAAGCTTTAGTTTTCTTGTGTATTTTTAGCAATAGATCTCAATATCTCAATTATAGTGTTGACATGGAAAACCTAATTTTGCACCCAAGAAAATGTGTGTGGGTCCCCGCTTAGAATGGCCAGTTTCGACCTGGCTGAGTTTTCGATTGCATATGCCTCGATGAGGCAAAGCAATCGATCCACGGAGCACCGAACCTTTGAAGAGAAAAAAGTACCCCAACACTTCCCCTAATTCTAACCCTAACCCTCCCCTCTCATTACCCTAAACCTAACCTTCCCTTCCCTGCAGCCTGACCCTAACCCTCCCCTCTCATTACCCTAAACCTAACCTTACCTTCCCTGCAGCCTGACCCTAACCCTCCCTTCCCTGCAGCCTGTCCCTATCCTACCATCTCCTGCAGCCTGACCCTAATTCTCCCTTCCCTGCAGCCTGACCCTAACCCTCCATCTCCCGCAGCCTGACCCTAACTATCCCTCTCCAGCAGCCTGACCCTAACCCTCCCTCCCCTGTAGCCTGACCCTAACCCTCCCTTCCCCACACCCTGGAGAGGTTACTCACCTTTCCCTGCTGTAGCGACGGTGGCAGGATATCGGCGGCGGCGGTGTTTCCAAATGACAATGGGTGAAGTATGCCGATTGGCATACTCACCCATTCTGAAAAAGAAGGACCTTTCGGATGTCCCTATTTTGGAAATAAGATTTTCTAAGCGGGGACTGCAACCACAAGAAAATGATGCTGGACCGGACTGACACCAAAGAAGCTGAATTTTGCATACGGGGCCACTGCGCATGTTGCGCAATCTACATAGTGGTCACATTTGCAGTTTACATAATGGTCCAGTACACAGATTTAAAGACCTTTAAAGCCTTTAAAGACCGAACGTAGTTTTTAAAGTAAGAAGAGGCGTGCCACGGCAGCCTCCGGTACTTCCCTAATGTGGGGGGATGTAAATTATGCGGGGAGGGAGGGCTGGGGAAGCTCCGTGGGTATTTTCCCTCCTTAAGAGGGAAATTACACACGGGTAGTTAAGGGAGCCCTATGGCACTGTGCCATCAGGCACTTAAAAACGGGGGAGGGGAGGGGGAGAGGAGCAGGGAGGTAGGATACATGTGAATCCGCACCTACGGTTCACACACTTATGTGTGAATACGGTCCACTGTCTTCCTTTGGTTAAGTGTAATCTGCTGTATTGCTATTTTATATGTAACGATAGCACTTATGTGTGCAATTGCCTATTGCACTCATTCCTGTTTATTATCGAGAGAGTATAGAGATTACCATTATGGGGTAGATCCAGAACTACGTTTGCCGTACGTTTATTCGCGTAGCGTATTTTCGTGTGCGTAAATTCGTTACACTCCCCTCGGCACACCCCTTGCATGGACGTGTTTTGTTAAGATACACTTTCCAAACCCTACCTTAACTTTTTCAAACGTAACCGCAGTGAAACGCACACGTATGTATGGCCAACATGTATTTACACAGCTAAGCACGCCCATACTGTACACTTTAAATACAACCACCCGCCTACTTCACGTATTTCAGACGTATTGTGGAGTAACGTAAAATTGGCACGCCCACGCGTAAGTATTTACGTGACACATACGTGAATGGCCCATACGTTCACAATCACGCTACGTTAATGTGCGTATTTTCTATGGTGCGCATGCACAGTGCGTACAAAACAGCGATTTTACATCTCCGCCACACGTAAATTCGCTCCGAGGCGTTGTTCTGGATCAGACCCTATGTCTTTAATGTAAGCTAACATGTATTTTATGTTTGGTGGTCCTTATGTCTTTATGTCTCTTTGTTTTGTCTGATAAACAATCATATCATTGTTGAAAGTGTTGGAAAGCTATAAATAGCATTAAATGCATTTTCAAAACAATCAAAGCTCTAAACATAGCCCATACTTTAGGCGTGAGTTGTATCTTGTACTAAATGTTTCACATTGTCACGCTTGATGTGTCTGGAAAACACACTGTGTAATTAGCAGCTAATGATTCAGGAACCTTTATGCCATCACTGAATTTCAAGCACACGTCATGTTATGAAATGCGATCCATGTCAGCTTCTGAGAACTGAATGTCATTTTTCTTACAGCGTTGTCATTTTGTTGCTCAATGCAGCTCATTTACCTATGTCTCATTGCGATGATTTCCTATCTCAGTCATGTATCTGGAAACAGCTGTCACTCCCACAATAAATCACTCCTCTTTAAAGTTTGCTATCTAAAATTCTTAATGCCAACACAAAAAAATGAAGCCAGCTCTATGTAAATTGGTCTGTTCGGTCAGGAATGTAATGGACATAAATGGAGAATATTTGTTTACACTGTGTTTGTGGTCACCCAATTTCCTGTACTGCCCAGGAGATCCCTATATTGTAGCTAGTCTAAACTAACACCTGAACAAGTGTGCTGCTTTCCTGCATCCTAATGTACCAAGGAAGCACTGCACAACTTATGACATTATTGCTTCATGAGGTGAGGGGCTACAGACAGTGATCAAAATATCAACCCCACCCAAAAGCTAGGTCCTTCAGAGACACTGCCGTTAAACTGGGTGGGGGTGGGGGGGCCGTATTGCAATAATACAAGAAGGGTTTAAGCCCTTACATACTATTCTCAGTTACGCATCGGCTGTTCCAAAAAGCTACAGGTACTGAGTACAAGCTTAGGGTTAGGCTGCGGTAAGTATAAGGTTAGAATTAGGGTTTAGAGGGAAGGTTAGGCTGCGGGACATTGAGGGTTAGGCTGCGGAGCATGGAGGGTTAAGGTTATGCTATGGGGCATGGACAGTTAGGGTTGGGCTGCAGGGCATAGAGGGTTAGGACTGAAAAAGGAAAAGGTTAGGGTTAGGCTGCGGGAAACAGAGGGTTAGAAAGTGGTTAAGGCTAGAGTTAGATAAAAACACTTCCTTTTCGGTGGGGACGATGCCAGGAGTTGCATTACCACTGCTTTCAATACATTCAACTGCCATACGATGGTCTTTCAGAAAAAGACCGTTATACCGGCAACCCTCATCCTTTCGTGTGTACACACTGACACAATTTATGATAGATCTGTAATTTTCTTCTCTCATTATGGTTTCTCTGACCTTTTTCCATAGCTAATCAGCAAAATGAGTTAGGTAATAAAATGTTAAGTAAGGGAGAAAGAACAACTACTGTACAAAGTATCCTTAAAGCTGGCCATATACTAGACGATTATCGGCACAATCTCACAATTATTGGGTGATCGGGCAAATAATCTCTCTAGTGTATGGTACAGATCAATTTTTGAAACGTCAAATAAATGCACCAGAAACGCTCTGGTGATTATTTGAGCTTTCAGCATGTTTGATTTAAATCGGGAGAAAGCTCCCGATATTTTAAGGGAGCCAATCAGCAAGCTGAATGGCTCCCTATTGTTCAAAGCTGCTGCTGCTTTATATCTATGTACAAAGCTGCTCTAACAGCTTTGAAGGTATACTTTACAGCTGTCAGAGCAGCATAGTACATAGATATACAGCAGCGGCTATAACAGGAGGTACAGACAGGCATCTGCCGAATCTGCGCTGTGTGAAGCGCGGCTTCGGTTGATTCTTAACTGTATTACTGCCTGCAATAGCCGCTGCTGTATATCTATGTACTATGCTGCTCTGACAGCTTTAAAGTATACCTTCAAAGCTGTCAGAGCAGCTTTGCACATAGATATAAAGCAGCAGCAGAAACAGAGAGCGCTGCCCCCTTCCCTCTTCTGCTAGGATTATCGGTCCCAGCAGAGGAGGTGTATGGTGCCGATAACAGGACATTTCCCTAGGGGGAAATTGTCCCATTTATCGGCTCACCCCCTGCTGGGACCGATAATCGTTCTAGTGTATGGCCAGCTTAAGAAATGACTTGCAGGTACAGAGGTACCACCTCACCTGCCCAGCTGCTGGAGCAAACCATGAGTCTCATACCCTGTACTGATCAGCTTAGCTGTGGTTTAATTCACCCTTATACACCCTTATACATATATGTACATGATGCAATTATACAGTTAATAAATGTGGTACAACATATCAGTGCTGCACACAGGATGGAGAGTGGAGTTGGTCAGTTACATCTAACTGCACCACTGATAATAAATGAACTAGAGACACTTTAGAGAGATTGCAATGATTTGTGTAGTAACCAATAGTTCAAAAATTGGAAAAGCAAAGGAACTGTACTTAAATTGTGGGTTTACTTTTGTTTCGCAAATCTATTAATACAAAAGAACCTGCTCTAGAATTAATAGCATATTTCGTACATTAATCTGTCTCCATACAGAATTTGTTATACATAATTCTGCATGCAGGAGAACAGGGCACTCCCCCTGCTCTTTTATGTGTGGATGGTGGATCATTGGCCAGGACTGTACCTAAAGTATTCTGCATGCATCCCTGTGCCTGGGGAATAATGAACTGTACGTTCATTAGCCTTACTGTACAAGCTAAATACCTATGCCCACTCACCATGCATATCTCATACTCCCCAATGTGGAAGATGAATTCCGCACAGAACGCAACATCGAGCGGCTGCGTTCTGATGCTGTGCTCCGTTTACGAAGCACACATAAGTCAGCTGTTATTCTCAAGTCCCAAAATCATTGCAATTGTGCCAGTAACATGGAATCGTTAAAATGCATCCAAAGGAATAGCTCATGCTGCTAAAGTTTGATAAGTTTAATGTAAATTGACACTGGTGTTATCCTGGAATCCTGCACTCAAAATGAAACCTGCTGTTATAGAGACATACTAGGAATCAAGGAAGTTAGTCTACATTCTCAGGACACTTTTTCTAGTATAAACATCCATAAAGTTTACCATACACTAGAGCGAATACTGTATTGGTCTATTCATCCAATTATCAGTGAGCTGACCAATAATCGTAGTGTATGACCTGCATTTTTCCCCTAAAGGCGATAAAACTGCCAAAAGATGCTAATGGCATGTTTAAAATATATCGGAAACTAGGCTGCCGGTTTCACCTGCCCTCCACCTGCTGGATAGTACAGCAGTAAAAAAGTCATAAAATCTCTGCAGAGCCAGGCCAGGAGGTGGATTGGCCACATATTTCTACGTCTGATGCTTTTTTCTTTATTGCAGCCAGCCAATGCTCATGCAGCATAATGACTGCATGGGCCTTCTGTCAGTCTCTGCATTGGCTGGCTTGGGCTCCTCTCAATCTTGGCAGAAGACCCATGCACCAAGACAATAGGCCGATAGGCTCCTGTCAATCTCTGCAGAACCTCCCTCTTCTGCCAGGATTGCCAGTCCCCACAGGAGAGGTGAGGTGAGTGGCACCAATATCTGGAACTTTTATTTTTGGGAAATTGTCCTATTTATCAGACCACCTCCTGCTGAGATCGATAATTGTAATAGTTAACTTAAGTGTAGGATAAATCCTGTAAAAATATAGACCACATATCTATAGTTATTTAAAATATTACTTGACAGCACCACTGTTGCCTGACCTCTCCAATCAAAATAAGACTAAGGGCTGTTCCAGAGTTTGAGTGCAAGGGCAAAACAGGTGTAAGTGTAGTCCTGAGCAAAACCACGGGCATATTGATAAAAAAAAAATATATTATATATAATTTATAACTCTACAGAGTAAAGTTAAACACAAAGCCATACATAATGTGAGCTCTGTGAGCACATTTTCCTTTCCTTTTGTGTTTAACTTTACTCTGTAAATTAGAGTTGAGCTAGAAAACTTCACCTCTTAGCTCTAATTCTGTTTCAACTATTTACATTTGCCTTCACCTGCAATTAACACGACATTCCATCTGTTTTACTGTGTGCTCCTAGACTCTGGATTAGCCTCTAAAAGGCATTTATGCAAAGTCTGTTATTTTAAATGGGGAAGTTTGAAATCAATAAATACCTGACAAAAAAATAATCCTTTAAGAAGGATTTAACTGTTTTACATTTGAAAGTTGCTTTTATTTATCTTCTTTTTTAAGATGTAGATTATTACTTATTCATTTAATAATTTAAAAGTCAAGTAGTGTGTTGTGTCTATTGTCAATTACTTTGAAACACTAAAACATTTTAATATTAAAACAATTTTAACATTAAAACATAATTTAAAAAAAATTACTAGCAAATTAAAAGAAATCATTTGTGATCAACAATAAATGATGGTTCTTTTTTCTTGTTAATAATGTTGAATTGCACAGACATATTTTAAAAGTCACGCAAATAGCGCACAGTCCGTCTGCAACCATATGTGCCTACAGTATGTGCAACCTGCTCATATATCTTCTAGCCATGAACTGTGAATCCAGACCCTGCACCTGTTACAGCTCAGTAACTGTCTAAACTCACATTGTATAAACTTGGTTACACTTTATTCATGATAGGCTATTTTTTTATTTGCTTGCAATTAGGGCAATTTATTTGCTTGCAATTAAGGCAATTTATTTGCTTGCAATTAAGGCAATTTATTTGCTTGCAATTAACAGTTAATTTAATTCTAATTAATAAATCTATGCCCTCTCACAAAGTTGTCTGTGTTTTCATTTCTATAAGAGTGAATGATGTCAGTGACATGTCAGCCATAGGTAGTTTAGAACTGTTACAGGCTGTGATTGCAGTAGATATGTAACTTACAGATTCTTGCATAGATATATAGACAAATGAATAACTATAGATAACCTCTCACTGAATACGTTTATCATGTCCTAGCCTGTATACAGAACATACTGGCTCGTATGCATGGAGGGCCTGCGCTAGGGTGTGCGGCAACTGTCATGTGTGTCCTCGCTCACTAGTGTAGACGAGTACAGCATAGCTCTATCTATGTAAATATCCAGTGGGGGTCCCTGCTACAATGGCTGTCTTTTTGCGAAGTAGAGACAGCTGAAAGTTCTTATTTTTTTCTGAATGGGTGAGTATACCGATCTGTATATTCACCCATTCATTTTCAGAAGCGCCGCCGGACATGCAGCATGCAGGAGCAGGAGTAACCTCTCCTGGGACTTTTAGTGTTGGAGGGAGGGTAAAGGTTAGGCTCTGGGGAAGGGAGGGTTAGGGCCGTGGAAGGGGAGGGTTAGGGATAGGATCAGGCTGTGGGGAAGGGAGACTTAGGGTTTGGCTGCGGAGAAAGAAGGGTTAGGGTCAGGCTGCGGGGAAAGGAAGGTTAGGGTCAGGCTGCAGGGAAAGAAGGGTTAAGGTCAGGCTGCGGCGAAGGGAGGGTTAGGGTCAGGCTGCGGGGAAGGGAGGGTCAGGGTCAGGCTGCCGGGAAGAGAAGGTTAGGGTCAGGCTATGGGAAAGAGAGAGTTAGATTCAGATTGGGGGAAAAGAAGGGTTAGGGTAATAGAAGGGGAGGGTTAGGGTAAGTTTTAGGGAAAGGGTTGGGGATATTTACCATTCAGAACACAATGTTCGGTGCTCCTGGGATCAGAGTTCAGAACTGGCTGGGAGAGAATGGCCCTGTCCAAATAGGGCCATTCGCAAAAGAGACCTACACTCATAAATATTAGTCACTAGAATTACTTAAGTGACTGATATTTACATAGAACAGAGGAAGGGCCCCCTCTTCTCATGGGGTAAAATGGCTGCTACAGGGGCTTGTCATTTTCACCTATGAGAAGAGAGGAAGGCTCCTCTTCTCATCTGTTCACTGCTATTTCTGGGCTACTCCTCCAACCTGAACCAAGCTGCACCGCATTCCCTCGTGGACCAAAATGCGCCAGGCCAGGATACAATAGGTATCCTATAGTGGATTCTCAAGCATCTGGTCTTTAGGTGTCCGAACACATAAAAATCGGGTCTCTGTCTCTGGTTCCAGAGGTAATTTGTGTGAGAGGGGGGAGGGGTTACCTAAATTGCTCTCATTAATGATAATGCTTGGTTAATCACATCAGACGTTAGGATTCTGTCCAGAATGAGCATTCTGAAACTTGTAGTTCCACACCAGTATCGACAGATGAAAGTTGTTAAACCTGTCCTATTTTGTACAATATCATATGTTCTATCCATTGTTGGACATTTCTCCCTACCCAGACATATGCATTAGTAACCAGTCAGTCAAGCACAAGGATCCACCCAGCTAATTAGTAATAACATCAATTAACACATAGGAGAGGCTGCATCCCTATAAATGCTAGCTGTGGCGGAGGACAGTCATACATGCTGAAATCCCAAGTTACACAGACATCATGACAGGTATGTACGCAAGGGAGACAAGACATTCACTTGGCAGTAAGTGAACAAATAACGATTCTTGTAACAAGTTGTATTAATATTTGGAAATTTCTTTTTTGTTTTATTAATACTTTGTAATCTCACAATCATCTCTCAGACAACAAATTCCATGGAAGGGTTACATTTCTGCCAATTACATATTTTTTTTCCTTTGTGTCTGTTGCTAACAGATTACCCCTGTGTCTTTCATGCCGCTGTTTGTATTAATCTATAAATTCCATTTTGTGTGGAAAGTGCATATGATTATTAATATAACTGTTGTCTTTTAAAGGACTAAACTAAACTAATATACAAAAATAAAACAAAAATATACATTGGAATAAATGTACAGACACTAGAATGCCTATCATTCTTTATTTATAAATACAGTTAATTTACTAATCTATATTTGATATAACATTCATGTTTCTTATAATGTGGTTACAGTGGCGCTAATTCAGATTTAGCAGCAAAAGCCAACAAAGGAGTACATTTGCACCATAGAAAAGATATAATATTGCTCTAGGGAGGGCGGTAGATGTAGAGGGGTGATATTATTATTGTTATTATTACTGTTATTGGACCGGATTTACAGATACTATTTTGCTACTTTTTCTGTGCGCATTTTTAGGATTGGATTAACCGTGCATGCGTAGGTACGGAAGTCCATTAGACACGGACTTCTGAATCGCACTTAGTTGCATACGTACGGAGGGGCGTGGTTGTCCTCCGTATGTGGTTAGTAATGTACGCAAGTACGTAAGTAACTTACGCAAGTAAATACACCCGTAGAGTTAAGGTTGCCCTATGGAGTCGTAAGTCACCAAAAATGTGTCCGTGCGAAGGGAGTGTCATGGGTGTTGCCTTGCAACGTACGTGTGTATATTTGCGTACTTATTGCACACGTATCTGTTAATCCGGTACATTTTTACTATTATTACTATTATTATTAGTGCAGATCCAGAAGTAATTGCGCACAGCGATTGTAGGTCTCTGCAGCGATGGCTTGCACAGCGCGGATTCGGCAGATCCCTGTCTGTACTACTCCTGCAATAGCTGCTGCTGTGTATTTATGTACTGTGCTGCTCTGATAGCTGTAAAGTATACCTTCAAAGCTGTCAGAGCAGCTTTGTACATAGATATAAAGCAGCAGCAGCTCTGAACAATAGGGAGCCATTCAGCTGATTGGCTCCCTTAAAATATAGGGGGCTTTAAATCAAACATGCTGAAAGATCAAATAATCGCACCAGAGCCTTTCTGGTGCGTATATTTGACGTTTCAAAAATTGATCTGTACCATACACTAGAGCAATTATTTGCCCGATCACCCGATAATTGGGAGATCGGGCCGATAATCGTCTAGTGTATGGCCAGCTTTACTGTAATTACAACAATCATTTGTCATCCAATGCTCCAGTTCAGATTGTATGACATAGATTGACCAGTCAAATGCGGGTACATTTTTGTGGATCATCCTAGGCTTGGTGGCTCCAAATAATGGCAGATACAAGTCAAGCATAAGTCATGGTTGCCGACTTTTTAGAGCTTCCCTCCGGGAGATCCCAGAGGGAAGCCATTCATTTATTGAAGGGGCGGGGTTTAATGACGCGATTTATGCATCCCCTGTCAATCACTCCTGTATTTTCTAGCGTTTCAGGGGATGGACAGGGCTTGATGACATCATCAAGCCCCGCACATCCCTAGTAACGCTAGGGATTACAGAAGTAATTGCTGACTAGTGGGGCTTGTGGGAGATTTGCCGGCTATCCCGGGATACCGGGAGAACTGCACAAATTTCAGGAGTCTCCCGGATATTTCTGGAGAGTCGGAAACCCTGGCATAAGTGTTATTTGTATATAATGTCACCCATATATAAAATAGTGTTGGGTGAAGTTCTTTCTTAAGTGAAAGCTTTTTCTTTAATTTGCAGACTTCATTATAATATTATTCCCCTCTGTTTTTCTTTTTACTGTGCCTAGTTCCAGTATGGTAACAACAGCTTTGTTTTCCCTATTAATAATGCAAACCTATTAGTTGGAATACAAAGAAATATCATTAAACTGCTTATTTAAGCTGTAAAATAAATATGGACTAATTTATACACTGTAATTAACTTTACAGCTGTTTATGAAGTAAACACTCCTCAAGCCAAATGCTATTTATCACTCAGTAACTATGCAAGTTTATGAATTGAAAAAGAAAGAAAAAACTTTATCGATCTGTGTGGTTGACACATTTTGTTTCACACTTGTCATTTTGTAAGGACCGAGGACATAGATAAAATCATAGATAAAATCATAAACATTAATTGACTGTTTTCTCAAGTTGGCTCATTTCAATTATTTGCCTATTGTTCTTTCTAGAATTTATACATCTTGTTTTGGTTTTTGCTAGGGTGAGAGAAAGTCTGTTTCTAAATTTATACCTATATGAAAATATCTCTGTAGTTTATTATATAGTGAAGTGTTACATGTGTGTAAGTTTGTAGAAATTATAATGCTTTTATTGCCTGAATTTTCCTAAATGTCCTATTATATTATCCTATAGCCAGATTGAGTCTTATCGATTGACCAATACTTTACAGACGTCCTATAAAGTGCAGATATTTTTTAATCTAGTGTGGGGTTTACTGTGTAACATGGGATATGTTTAGTACATTAAAGATCCCCACATAGCTGCAATGGTCGGTGGGTGGCGCCCCCTAGGCATATTCTATGTATTGGGTGGCAGTCATTAGGATGCTCTCTGTATTAGGTGGAGGTCACTAGGATGCTTAATGTATTACGAGGCAGTCACTGGCTTGCTTCCTGCTTTGTATGGAGGTCACATTAAATCTCATATCTTCTATTGGGATTGTGATTGATTGTAACTCATTTACATAACACCGATTCTTGCACTAAATTGACTATAAATAAACACATTATATATGTGCACTGCTCTTGTTAAGGTTCTTTATTCAGTTCAGTTCATCCCAACCACATTTGGCTTTGGCAATACTGCTTGGAGTGGCTTTTACTTCACCCTGGTTCAGTCTCAGGGGTTATGTGCATTTATGACCTGACTGTCAGATTTTAGCTTGGGGGGTTCTGCTCACAACAGTGGCTCATAAGTAAGGGCCCATACTTAGGGTTAACATTATTTCCTCAGTGATTTATTGTGTAGGCAGCCACAGCGTCATGGTGATAACTGATACAACTGTGTCAGTTGGTTCTACATTAAGTAACGGGATGCAGTTGCCGGTCCAGCTCGGCCCTATCACAGCCACCAGGCTGTATCATTGTTGGAAACCTCGGCAAGTAGAAAATTGCCATTGGGAACGCCTACATATTTTGTCCCGTTCCCAATTGTGACAGGCTGCGAATCTTGCTGTGGTTATGCTTAAGGTTAGGCCACAGGACATGGGTTAGTGTTAGGCCGTGGAACATAAAGGGTTAGGACACAAAAAGGGAGGTTAGGGTTAGGGCAGAAGGGAATGGTTAGGGTTAGAATTAGGGTTAGGGCTGAAGGGGAAGGTTGGGGTTAGACTGCAGGAAACAGAGGGTTAAGGTTAGGAAAGGGTTAAGGTTAGGGTGAACATAAAACACAGAAATCTTTGTGACTCTATTAGTCGCAGTATGGAGACTGCTGGTCTCCAGTCGCCATTCAGCTGCCGTTCAATGATCTGTCGCAAAACAAACCATCGTGCTTTCAAACCACATCCGGAACTATCAGACTGGGGCGTGAAGGACCCACCAGAATTATATTGTGATGGCGTCCACCGCATTTTGTTTTAAACACATAAACAGATTGATATCTAACACTTTTTTTTCGCTGTTACTCCCAAATCTAAATCAACCAAACAACAAATAACCTTATTCACAAGTGGAGAATCAGTGCAGAGATTCCAATCTGTTCATCACACTTTCTGCTCATAGCAATGTACAGTGTCACCGTGGTAGTCACATGTATAAGCTGTGCTCATGTGCTACACGTCTGCATGCAGTGTGCTGCCAATTGTCAGTGTTCCTATGCAGGATTAACATACACAGGATGATCAGTGCTGGCTCAGGTGTATGCTATGCAATGAACCAGAGCCAGCAGTGCTCAATCATTATAGTACACTGATCCGTACACATATTAATGTCGTCATTTTATGAGCTGAATCAATATTCATGAAGATAACGTGTAAACATTCAGTAGGAACAAGTAAACTGCTGAGTAAGAGGGAGTAACAGTGATATCCTGACTACAAACCGTATCCAGACCTATGCAATATGGTCATTTTACGCTGGCAGGGAGTGGAAAATGACCGTGTTAAGCAACAATTTGCGACATTCCATTACGGATCTGGATACTACAGATCGAGACTTCCGTAGTGGAATGTTTTCCATTGGCAGGGCGGGATGAAGGGAATCGCTCATCAGGTAAGCAAGGTGGTGGTGGTGGGGGGTGTATGGTAATCATACAGTAAGAGTTGGCTTAAGTCATTCCGTGCGATACTAACTTCACCATTTTATGTGGGGACAGTGTGGAAAGTTAAGGTAGGGATCAGCTGCCGTGTGGCCTTTCCTCGCCTCTATGGATTTCTTACTGTGGCTTCATACCTCTTCTACCTCTGTGGTAAGATCTCCAACTGCAGTGGTGGCATAGGTCTGTGGTGCTCCATAATTCTGAACACAGGTTCTCTTCCATTTTGTGTACACTATATGTGAGAACTATAACCTCCCATCTGAGGTGGTAGAGGCTAACACAGGAGAACAGTTTGAACATGCTCAGGATATATGTAAGGATATTCTAAATCTCAAACTAAATTGAGGGTGAAATAGAGTCTAGGGTCAGTAGTTTTAAACAAGTGGGACTACAAGGAACAAAAGTGGGAAGAATGGATGGGCCATGTGGCTCTAACCTGCTTCCACTTTCACTTTCTCTCCCTTAGTGTCTTGGGGCCTGATCCAGACCTACGCCGATGCGCTGTGCTTAGTGAAGCTACAGACACCTGATCTTAGATCAGGCAGTTCTGTAGTAACGCCGGGCAACATCTGGACGGCGCATGCACAGATCGGCTTTTCAGACGATCTTACGCTTACGCCCGGAGTATTCCCGCCGGGATGCGTAGGTCTGGATCTCCTGCAATTTCAGGAGAGTGAACTTTGCTCCCCAATTTAACCCATCAAGACCTGGCTCCACTTTCAATACTCCAAATTGTAGGATTTTGGCTCCAACAGCATAAAATGCTTTGATTCTCAGCATTGGTCAGTGGGGGTGGAACTTGATTGCGCGATTCCATAATTGCAGAGTCTCACAGAATTTTTGGGAATTTCCTGAATTTCAGACTTTGGTCCCAGAATCCCAGCAAATTCATTACCAGCAAATCTCCTGGATCAGGGCTTGAGGCAAGTGATTTAATGCAAATTGATGACATGAAGTCCCACCTCATCCTTAGTAACCCAATGAATGACAGCTATGATTAGGCAAGGGGGCAGGACTTCAGGTGTAATTTGCATAAATCAAGCCCTGAAGCCCCTCCTTCAAGCTGCTGTTTCTTATTTCTCCCATGCATGTTCTCAAGCCCCTGCAATAGGCCAGCTGTCTTTCCAGTAAGCAAAACCATTGGCAAGTTTGATGTGACTGCATCCAATAATAAACTCGATGAAATTCACCGTCCATTTACTTTTATTTGCAGCTCTACAAGTGACCAGCTTTGACTTTAAAGTAAATGATAATAAAGCAGCACATAACTGCAGCGCGTACATAGGCAATGACCTGATTGTACGCAGAGGACAGGAATTCCATTGCAGCCTGACGTTGAGTGCTCCACTGAAACCTGAAGACAGGCTGCAGTTCACGGCCAGCCTTGTAACAACTGTTGGAGGTATGAAGCTCTATAAGGTGTACCTTACATATGTTAACACTCTATATTTATAAAAGGCAAACGGCGGAGTACTCATCCATACACCAGTCAGCACGCACACCTTACCGAAATAAATACACGGACACATATGGCTGCATTTAAAATGGGAACATGGTTTATTTACTAAATCAATTGGGCCGAATTGGTATGACAACTAAATACCTGTGTCATCCAACAATGAATGGTGGCCCAAGTAGCAGTTGGAGAGGGTTCAGCTCTTACTTAACCTAATCTAAACTTACTTATCTAAATTAACCTATACAAAATATAAACCATGGCGCTTTGAGCAAATCGGTCATACCCACCGAACCCAATCATAATGCACACCCCGGAACCTGGAAGGTGGCATACCTACTGGACCCACCCGTTAAGGACCGGACTCCTCGCACTCCTTGGTTGGTACTCAACAGACATATTGCTCTTCAATTCTTATGCAAACCACAAACCTTGCGCCATTACCTTTCTGACCCTCTCCACTGCTACCGCCAAACCATGCACCATCTGGATGGAAGAAAAAACATGTTAGAGAAACTTAAACACTTTATGGGAGGGAGAGAGGGAGGGAAAATCCACAGGAAAAGACACCTAGCCCCTCCCCTACATCCTCTTATAAATCCAAACCTAACCACCCCCCTTTTTCCTAACCCCCCAATCCCCAACAATAACAAACTACTTCACTAAGTTCCTCCCCTATCCTAACCACTCACCCCCTCATTATTAACCCCTTACTTACCTGCTGCATGGATGAGTCCCCAGCCTGCCTTTTATCATCATTCTGCCCTATGGGGCTTCACTCCTTTATGTTTGAGACTTCCGGAATTGTTGCACTTGGATCACTGAGCCAATTTGAATAAATCCACTAGGGTTGTAACGCACTATACATGTGAATTCTACTTGTTTTTAAGGTTTTATCTCACAACGCAAAATTTTTAATAAATTTTTTTTTGAAAAAAAGTTTAAGCGTATAATAATATCTTTACCTTCAATGGAAGAGTCAACATAACCCCATTTCATATGGTCTCTGTGTTTTCTGGTCTTAGGTGTCCTATGTAACAAAAAAACCATACACCATATGAAAATAACCATGTATTTCTACAATTCCAGGTAACTCCCTTCTTGAATATACCTTTACCGATTCCATCATGTCTTCAACAAACAGCTGGGGAGCAAAGAGAGGTGCAAATGGATCTCCCACTGTCACCATGACCTTCTTCACCCCAAACGATGCTGTGATTGGACGATATGCTCTAACTGTTCAGACTAGTGGTGGAAGCAGACGATTGGGAGAGTTCACACTGCTATTCAACGCTTGGAGCCCTGGTAAGGTTTTTATATTTAAGGACCATGCTTTCTTACCATACCACTAAGTTTCACAAGGGAGAAACTAAGAGGTCCATTTTGAAAGATTTACAAGGGTATAAAGCAGCAGGGGATATATAAAATTTAAACAAAATCAAAAGCCATGACCAAATTTTGACATAGGCGCTGTGACACTAAGGGACCTCATTTTACATTTAAAAAATAATAATAACTCTACTACTGGGTGTAGTCAAAATATTATAATTTAATTCAATAACAAAGTTAAAAATGTATCATAAAAACTGGTACTAGATAATAACAATGGGGTAGATCCAGAACTACGTGTGCCATGCGTTTCCATGCATAACGTATTTTCGCACGCGTATGTTCTATACACTCCCCTAGGCACACCCCTTGAATGTACGTATTTCACCGAGTTCCCCTTCCCAAACCCTACCTTAACTTTTTTTCGCCTAACAGCGTACGTCCGCTAACGGACATATAGACTACGTGAACGCACGCCGCTTAGCACGCCCATACTGTACACTTTACATACAAACCTCCACCTACTTCACGTAAAACGAAAATATTGTTGACTTACGTAAAATTGGCACGCACACACGTAATTATTTACGTGACAATTACGTGAATGGCCCATACGTTCACAATTACGCTACGCTAATGAGCGTATTTTCTATGGTGCGCATGCGCAGTACTTAGAAATAGGCGATTTTACGACTCCGCCACGCGTAAATTCGCTCCGATGCGTTGTTCTGGATCAGACCCAATATACTAATTATCACACAATACCACAATAAGCATAAGAATACAAGAAGAGAAATCCACAAATACATATAGATATCTAATAGGATACTTTTAGTTGCATGCATATTTTTAGGATCGGAGTAACTGCGCATGTGTAGTAACTTTATTTACGCTATTTAAGTTGAATTTACGCACGCAAGACCATTAGTTATGTAGGCATGAAACGCACTTGAAGACATACGTGCGGAGGGGCGTAGTTGAAATACGCATGGACAAAGTTACATGAAAGTGCGGGGGGGAAGCATTTCAATGACCATTTGATTTAGATACGCACGTACATAATTATTATACACACATAAATGCACACGTATAGATATGGGTGCTCTATGATGGCGTAAGTCACGACAACACGGCCGTGTAAGGGGAGTGTCATGGGTGTTACCCTGCGGCGTTAATGCGTATAATTGCGGATCTCTGAATCCGGTCTAATATGTAAATAAATAAACAGCCGATAGATTTGAAAGGTCTCACCACACAATTAAACCGGCTCTAGCTGGTAAATAATGTGAATGATTCACTGTGATTCCCCGTGTTAATTCGCAGGTGAAAGTCTGCATTTAGAGTTAACAAACAGGGGGTTGCCAAGCACAGACAGGCTTACTGTTTGGATGATACGTCAGCTGTAAAATATAGAGCGTTAGATGATGAGAGGATTAAACAGTGCAAAAGGAATTGCCTAATCCCGCCCCTGTTGCGGGATTTAGGCATGCGGAATACATGCACCGCCACAACATACGGATCTCATTGCGCACGGAATGAGAACCATCTGGTACGAGCATGCTCAGATGCTAATTGCAAGGGGACTTACGCAAGCAGCATGTATAAATCTCCTTGTGTTATTAAGTCTTCATACAGCCCATAGAAACTATCTTTAGTGTGTGTACTGTACTGTGCTCTGTCAGTCCTGACCAAGTAAACAAAAATATGTAAAAAATTAATAATTAAAAGATGCAAAAATAAAAAAAAAATATTTACAATTTTTCTTTAATATGAAATATAAAAAAAGTACATAGAGTGTCTGCAAGTTTCAAGCACCATAAGGAAGCTAGCATTGTAGGTGTCTACATAAGTGTTTAGAAAGAACCTGTAATGATCCCATTAGTGTGTGTGATCAGCCCAGCTCTGAAAATTGCCAACTCATACATTAGAATTCATCTAGAAAATCAGGTGTGTTTTCAATAAACATAAATCACTGTGGAAGGTGATAAGAAGCACATTGATAATTACCATTTCTTGGAATGCTATTAATTAAGCACATGGTAAATAGGTAGTGAGCAGAAAATCTGTATCTAAAAGGCAGACTGACTGGTTCTGAGTCAATTTGCTATGGCACATGCTCAGAGCTGAAGTGATGTCCCATTCAGATCATAGCATAACCCTGACGTCCGGGCCTTGTGCTCTGAGGAGCGTGTAAAGGGAGGAAAGGTACACCGGACCACCGGAATGGTGAGTAACCTCTCCAGCGACTTTTAGCCTTAGGGGGACGGTTAGGCTCAGGCTGCCGGGAATGGAGGGTTAGGCTCAGGCTGCGTGGAAGGGAGGGTTAGGGTAATAGAAGGGGAGGGTTAGGGTTAGAATTAGGGGAAGGGTTAGGGTTAGTTTTAACAATTTCCTTTCGGAGCACCATGTTCGGGGTGCGATTGCTATGCCTCATCGAGGCATAAGCAATCAATATCCCAGCCAGTTCTTACCAGGGACCCACACCCTTAGAGACATAGCAGCAGAGACTTTGCTGCTTTGTGCTCGTAATGCCTAGTGTCGTTATGTACTTCCCATCCAGACATCCTGTATACTTGCACATGTGGATTGAATGTACCAAACCGTCCATACCAGCACACAAGTACGCAGTTTTGCTACCATTTCCACTCAGATCTGCATTGGGACCAGTGCGTGTAGCCGCCATATGTTGAGTTTTAGGAAGACGGGACTGGACCCAGATCTCCGTTACTGCTGTGTTCGGCCCTTTGGCTGCAACAGGAGGAAAGGTTCAATGCTGGATACCAGCCGCATCCAAGCATCTATATGGCCAAGGGGAGGCCACTCCTTATTCTCATCCGCCAGCTGATATCTACTAATATAAGGAGGGAGTGGCATAGTAGGGTGTGGGAGTCTAGATAGTACGTCTAGATAGTAAACTGTAGCCAGCCCTTACTGTGCTCTTAGCATGGCGCTTCCGCTCTGTGAGATATCCCGTCTCGTTGTCGGATTTACAACAAGAACTCAGTTCTGAATTCCAGAGAATCCAGATCTGCCCTGAAAAAAAACTGCATATGCTCCACTTGCCAAAAAGGGGCATTTTGTGATCCTAGTATCATAAAAATGCCCCTTTACTGTTTCCGGTTAAGAAAACTACTTCAAAGAAAACTTCCAAACAAAAGGAAATGTATTCACTTTACAAAGAACAAAGAACGCAGAATGCAATCTATGTGAGATTATTCATTTAAACAGGAAGTAGCCATAAAAGACTTTAATAAGGCCACAACGGTTTTTGTTTCCTGCACAGCTGCTGAAAACTGCTTTAGTCTCCTTTAAAAACTCAGTGGCAGGACGCTTGTGATACCTGAGAATGATGATACTCAATGATCCAAGATCTAAAGACATGTATCCTTATTTAATGAGAAACTAAAGAACACTATTAAGGCATAATTACAAGTACTGAGATTCCTGATAATGAGTCACACTTTCTGCTCATGGTTGTATATAATACGTCAGTGTATTTATGAGAGTTATGAGCAGAGTTTATGTGCCATAAATTCATAAATTCATTCATACTGTGTGCTAGTATTTTATATGTATATGGGACATATATCTTGACAGCATTTACGACCTATACTATGCCATAAACATGAAAGATGGCGCTCAGACATGTCCTGGTAACACCCAGTCTCACCTGTTCCTTTCAGGTGATATTGTTTACATGGCAGACCAGGCTCAGAGGGAAGAATACGTCTTGTCAGAGTTTGGTCTTATCTTTGTTGGAGAATCCAAAAGCCCATTTTCTGCTCCCTGGAACTACGGACAGGTAATCCCTGACACTACACTTCCAATAATTATTCTTATTTAGAATTGTATCCTCTTAATCAATGATATTCATTGCGATCCAATTGTCAATAAAGCTTCCAGTGGCATATGTCTCAATGTTGCCTTCACCTGGTCATTGTTTCTGGTAAAAGAGCAGCATGGTAAAGGGACAATAAGGTGGCAATCATTAGTGGTGGAGAGGAGAATAAAATGGTGTGAGTGGAATAAAGAAGAGGTCAGAACTGTAGGAGTAGGAGGACAACTATGAATAAGGCTAAGGCTAAGGTATGACATTATTTATCTAGGACAGTGCTCCACAACCTTTTCTCCCCCTCGGCACACCTAAGCCCTTCCCAGAATTCTGTGGCACACCAAAAGCAAAATATACAAAACAAAGCAGGAATAACTAAGTTCATACACAGAAATTACATTTAATTGTTATTTTTTATTTGTTAAATTTAACATCACAGCTAATAACTTTTTTCTTATAACTGATTTAACTATGTTAGCCAGCAGCCTCCATCATGTGTCTGCAGCCTCCCCAGTAGCCTCCATCAAGTGTCTGCAGCCTCCCCAGTAGCCTCCATCATGTGTCTGCAGCCTCCCCAGTAGCCTCCATCATGTGTCTGCAGCCTCCCCAGCAGCCTCCATCATGTGTCTGCAGCCTCCCCAGTAGCCTCCATCATGTGTCTGCAGTCTTCCCAGTAGCCTCCATCATGTGTCTGCAGTCTCCCTATTAGCCCCTTATTTCCTTAAGGCAAGATCTTCCAGTGCTTTTCTCCTTTTGGAGGCATTGTACCGTGGCACACTTGGCAACATCCTGTGGCACACTGGTGTGCCATGGCACACTGGTTGAGGAGCACTGATCTAGGAGACTGGTAGCCAGAGAGTCACCACAGGTAGAGTGTTGGGAGAAGATAATTAGGAAGATAGAAAGAAACAGGTGGTGAAGGTTACAGTAATCCAAATGAGAAATCACATGGAAGAGAATATTTAGTAGCTTCTATGGAGTTATACTTTATACTTTATACCTAAGATATGTTTTTGAGGTGAAATTGGTAGAATTTGAATAGAATTGGATATAAACTTGTTTTTAACTCTTGTTACAAACCAAAATTAAGAAAACCAGACTGTTACTGTTGCAGACTTTGTGTTACTAATGTATGTTTTTATGTGGAAAATGTAATTAATTCTGTGAGTCTATAGGGCATGGGTGGCCAAGCTCGGGCCTCGTGAGCTACCAACGGTTCATGTTTTCCAGGTCTCCTCAGATAGTTAGAGGTGAGATAATCACTACCAACTGTAGATCTTTTTGAATGTGTCAGTTAGTAATGAACACACCTGTGCTCCAACAAGGAGACCTGGAAGACATGGACCGTTGGTAGCTCACGAGGCCCGAGCTTGGCCACCTCTGCTATAGGGCTTTAAAAAAAAGCCATAACCTTAAAAAAAACTGTAAGGAACCATCCAAAAACATAAGGGTATTTGTAACACAGTCTACAAGCCTGGATTGGAAAAACTAACCTAACATGCATGGCAGGGCTGGGTTACAGGTATTAGATAGGATCCCTTTTTATTAAGTAAAAAACCAACAATGCATGCTGACATAGGTACAAGACAGTGGCCTCATTAATCCATTAAGAATGAATGAATGAAGTGGAACAGCCACACATGGCTAATCAGCAGTGTGACTGGAGAGATCATCACAGGACTTTCCCTTCACTCCATTCACCTGCTTAAACTGCAGTGAGAAAAGCTCTCAGCAGTGCTATGCTGACTGTCTCGCTACTGCCAGTTTTCTCCCTTCAGTTTCAGTCAGCAGGTAGGAAAGGGATCAGAGGCTACTTTAGATAAATCATATGTGGTCACTAACCCCATCCTTCATCAGAAATGCATTCAGCACACAGGCTAGAAGAAAATCAGTCAGAAGATTTTAATTAGTAAGTAAATAAAGTGAATAAATATGCTTATATTTTTTATTAACATTTTTAACAAACGTCCTTATTTTTAAATAATATTTTTGTTGAAAAGATAAACTTTTTGTCTGGCTTCTAATTGGGGCAGCACAGTGGCTCAGTGAGTAGCTCTTGTTTCTCACAGTGCTTAGGTCATGAGTTCGCTTACAAGATTAGGCCTTATCTCTGTGGAGTTTGCATGTTCTCCCTGTGTCTGCATGGGCTTCCCCTGGGTGCTCCAGTTTCCTCCCACTCTCCACATACTGGTAGATTAATTGGCTGCTGAATACATTAGCCCTAGCCCTAGTCTGTATGTTGTGTGTGTCGGTATTAGGGCAGAGATTGATGTGAATGTTAAATATTTTCTGTAAAGTGCTACATAATCTGATAGCGCTTTATAAAAAAAACCTGTAAATAAATAGTAAAATAAATGATAAAAAATGTGTTGAGCCTTGAGTCAGCATTGTAAATTAGAAGTGTCACTATGGTAATTTAGGTGTGTCGGTATGGTTTCTAGGGGATGTAGGTGCATTTTCAACACTGAGACAGTCAGCAGCTTATCTGCAGCTGTATCAGTGCAGACACCTTTTTAAAAGAATATTTTACAATGGGGTACAATGTCAAAGTTAGTTTGCTGGACAGGGAATGTTGGGGAAAGGCCGTAAAGAGGAAAGGGTTAAAGTTGGGCTGCAGGACGAGGATGATTTGAGTTAAGGGATGGTTAGTGTTAAGCTGTGCGACAATGATGGTTAGGAGAAGGTTAAGGTTAGGCTGTGGAGGGGGGAGAGTTAAGGTTAGGATTAGGAGAGAGTTAAGGTTAGGGTAGGTTTAAGGTTAAGTTACAGGATGTGAATGGTTAGGTTAAGATTCAAGAAAACTTTGGACTCTTTGTAGAGGTTGAAATAACAGGAACAATGCTGTTTCTCTGAAAACTGTCAAAAACTGAAGACAGTCATCGCTTTAGTGATGCAAAAGTGATCTGGCAAAAGACAGTTTATCAAAGTGGTGAACTACACCCATGTCTAGAGATAATCTTACTGACATCACATTTTTAGCAAGGAGATAGACAGGTTTTTGCTGAGATGCATTAGATCCTTGGTTTCATAAGGGAATAATATTACAACTTCAGTCAAAGCCTACAAGACTGATCTTTAGTCTATTCTTTCAGAGCACCAACATATCATATTACTTCCAGACTTGAAATATTTATGATAAATCATCCCATCATATCTTCCCTTCACTTAAACGATAAACGGTCTTGTGCTGTCCTCTGTATGTGTTCTGTTGTTCTGGGGTTAGTGACTGGAAATAAATGTCATTTTTAAGTTGAGAGGTCATTTGTATGAAGCGGTCTAGACTCTAATGTCTTCCTGAAGACCAGTACCGTGTAACCAGAACCAGCAAGGCTTATTGAGATGACAATTCCTTAGCTGCAATAATCCCACTCACCGGATGTCTCTATTCAGTTTCAGCAAAGAATGCTTTATATTTCTCTTGCCCTACTGGATGCAACTTTGAGTTTCCGAAGAAACCCCTCTGAGGATGTGCGGAGACGCAATAACCCTCTATACATCTCCAGAGTCCTCAGCGCCATAGTAAGTAAATCATGTGACTAAATCTTATTCAGAAACTTATGTTATCTCAGAATACAGTCATAGACCTGTTTAATATGTAACAGAGATTAAAAAAACTACTATATAATAAAGTGCATTATACAATTATCCCTGCTAATTAAAAAGGCATTGAGTTAGGGGCCTGTGTGGGAATTATTAATTAAATTTAGTTGGTATTTTGAAAAAAAAATTAAGGAACTGTGAAGTCACTGAAGATAGCTCCCAATTTTCCCTATTTTTGACTTTTGCCTCCAACAATGTCCAGAGTGCAGCTGCCTATACAGTAACAGAAGGCAGAAACTTTATGAGGAATAGCTAAAATCATAATGCTATTTGGAAGGAAGGACCAATACACAGCCTCTGACATCCAAGAGTAGTGAAACGACTCCCAGCATGCTCTAACAGCATCGGTATATATAATACTTGGCAATGCATGATGGGACTTATAGTTTCACAACCCTTGGAGTGCCAGAGTGTTGCTAGGAAGGGGAGGCAGGACTTGAAGCTGTGGTTTGCATGAAACCACAACCACAAGCCCACTGTGGGAGATTTGCCGGCTCTACCGGGATGCCGGGAGAACTGCCTGAATTCCTGGAGTCTCCCAGATATTCCGGGAGAGTTGGCAACTCTGATTTATCTGATATTATCAATGGTTTATTCAATGTATTACAAATTAGTGTTACCTGGCAAAATAGGATGACGTCACATAAATAATTTGCTATAAAACAATATTGTAAACATGATAGGCAGACTGGTTTATGGATTTATTGGTATTCCGAATGACATTTAAAATCCAATAAGATAAAAAGCAGATTAGTTGCTGCCCAGCGTTGAACTAAAGATAACACATTAGGTCAATTTAGGAAAAGTAAAAAAAATTCTAATACAGGAACTAACCACAATAGCAGCTTTCTAACACATCGCAAGGAAAAATGACACAACAAACTTACTTACATTCTTATGTTTCATTTCCATGGCATGTGTCTGTGCAATTATACTTTAAATAAAATATTGTGACATAGAAACTTTGTGGAAGCACTTAGGCGTCTATGAGAAAACACCCTTTCTAACTGTGTTCACAAGCCCTCTTCCTGGCGGGTTTTTTCATATAAATGTCACCCAGCCTATCTGCCTCTGTCACCTGCATGTGATCTGCATGGGATGGGTACCACAGTCTGGTAAACTGAATTTGCACACATTCTAGGTCACCCTTCCTTATCAGTCTAGAACTGGGTGCATTATGATGGATTTATAGAGAGGAGACTCCCTGTCTCATCTTTGAGTCATTACTTTAATTGCAAACTTTGTTGCTGCTATTTTTTTTAAGCAGAAAATTGGGCATAGATCATGGGAACTCACTGTACAGTAATTAGGCCAAAAACGCTCTGATCTGAGCTTGAGTTAGAAAGGAAGTAGTCTATAACACGCGATTGATGAATTCTTGTAAAGGGGACAAGGAGGCTTTGTAAATTTTACAAATCAGAACAATCGTGAGGTCTGTCCTTTATTTTAAATAGATGGGATGTTTGCACTATAAGGCTCATTACCCCATTAGAAATAAGGGAAGTTGTGGAAAAAATTTTAATCTCAGAGTCAGAACAATTTTATGCAGTATTCTGGTGAAGACCAGATCCAGACTTCAGATGTCACTGTGCTAGGAGCTCTGAGTGCTTCAGCATTGTGGATCCAATGGCGAATTCCCACTGGTCGAAGTGGAAAGTTAGAAGTGGCGGTATGGACATTTAGAGGTGACGGTATGAAAATTTAGAAATAATAGAAGTGAATGGAGACTTTTAGCTTTTCAATTAAATCAGTAGGAAAAATGATGGTATGGCATACCCCCGTATACCCCTTCACTTTGAGCCCTGGCTGGGACAACTGAGGCTTCTGTGCTGTCCTCATTTATGGGGAACAAACGTAAGTCTGGATAGGAAATATAGCCGCGCTGGACAATGTCTTAAACTATATTAGAAAACACTGCAAGAGGTTCGGAATAAATACAATTTATTATAAAAACAAAACATATTATTAACAAGAAAAAAAAACCACTTGATATAAACTCACCATAAAAATGACCTAAAACACATAATAATATCCAGCCATAATAGGACATATTTATTAACACAAGCAAATAGATATCAGAAACTCCCAGTCTGCAGGGAACCACTGAACGGTAGATATGAAGTAACCACTGTGAAGGATAAATAAACTCAGAAAGCCTTAAATTAGAACCAACCCACACAGATATTCCAAATAGAAGGTATCTAGAAAGTGTTGGTTCTACCCCGCGATATTTCAAGAATTTCAAACATATACTGAATCCGGTGTAAACATGAATAGTGAATCACTACAACAGACTTAATTTCTAAATTATCAAAAATATCTAAAACGCATTCAAACTGACTGTCACATCAACAGTCAGATCTCGAATAATAGCTCGTATAGAGGGAGAACACAGTGAAATCACAGTCTACCATGTGACATAACAATAGTCAGCTGCAATGACTCAATACTCAGTCTGAGTATCAGTCCACACCATTAACGGCCCTAAGTGTTCTACTGGGTCCAGTTGATTTAGTGGTGCTTTCTGCAATAGGTCTCAATTAGGGGGTTGCTGCGTAGATGAAAGGAAAATCCTTTCTTGTGGCGTGAAGTGGTTTGTGTGGATCTATTTTGATCCTTCTGCAGTCTATCCGGCAGTGAGACAGTCGATGCCACAATGAGGCTTTCACTGGTGTGAAGTAACTGGTACCTGGGTATCCACTGGTGTTTGTATCTGTCGGAGCTGTGTTAACGTCACCCTCGGGTGCCCATCCAGAAATGCTGGATGAGCACACAAAGAGGGGCAGAAATGTTGTATGGGCACACAAAGAGGGGGCAGAAACGCTGGATGGGCACAAAAAGAAGGGCAGTAACAATGAATGAGCACACAAAGAGGGGGCAGAAACGCTGGATGGGCACACAAAGAGGGGGCAGAAACAATGTATGGGCACACAAAGAGGGGGCAGAAACAATGGATGTGCACACAAAGAGGGGGCAGAAACAATGGATGGGCACACAAAGAGGGGGCAGAAACAATGGATGGACACAGAGGAAGCAAAAATAATGGATGGACATATGGAGGGGGCAGAAATAATGGATTAACACGGAGGGGGCACAAAGACTGGATGGGCACACAAGAAGGGCAGAATTACTAGATGGAAACAAACGGGGCAGAAAAATGATATGGATGCACAAAGAGCAAAACAAACCTTTAATTAAGACGGAAAAGCCTGCAACAATTCATTCTCCTCTGTAGAGCAACTGAGATATAATCAGGTTTGTCTACTTTTTATTTCATCCCTTCCGGTATGGGGACGGGGCTTAATAACGCTTAATATGCAAATCGCGTCATTAAGCCCTGACCCCCTTTCAATTACTACTGTAATCTCTAGTATTACATGGGGTGGACAGGGCTTAATTACATCATCAAGCCCCGCCCATCCCTAGTAACTTCTATGGATTACAATAGAGATTGACAGAAGATTTGCTGGCTCTCCCGGGATATCGGGAGTGAGTCTCCAGGAGAGTCAGCAACCCTGGATATAATAAAAAGACCAAATTATATATGAGGGATTAGCAGTTTCAATTGTGTGAAATCCAACAGACCCGAATTTAGTAGTTGTAGACTGGTAGACACGGTTCCTCCTGCCAAATCTGGATCGCAGATCAAAGCAAACCATCATAACTCCAAAACACAAGACTCAAACTCAAACACAAGATTCCGTTTTTTGATTCAAGAAATCTGTATCCAATACAAATACCAAAAGTATTCTTTTTTATTTAACAAAACAAAACATGCCGTGAGCAATTGTTCAGAAGAAAATGAAATAGTTATGTGTGATTCTTGGCTGGAATCCTACATAAATTAAATGTTGAGCCTTAGGAAAAACAAATACACTAATGATTTTTTCCTGCTTACTCAACTGGATCCTAAATATGTCCTATGATTACAGAATTAGAGCCCAAGGATGTTTATGGTGTTATATACATGATACTATTACCTGACAACATTGCATCCAATCAACATCATTCTAGTTCTATGGTGGTTAGACATTGAAGTTGAAAATTAGTCTTAATCATCCACATGCATGCATTCATTTGTCGGCATGACATCTGTTGTGTGCCTCAGTAGTGTAATATAACTCCGAAAAAACTATAGCATCATTATTTATATATTGTTTATAATAATATATCTTATCCTTTTCTGAAGTCCGTATGGGGAAAAAAATAGGCATTTAAATTGCAGAAAGAGGCTGAAGTAGAGTTATCTGTATCTTTCTGGGGTTTCTAAATTATTTCCATAAATAATATGTATTCTTAGAATAGGAATACACAAAGACACACACTGCACCATATTGCTCACATTTATTATATGCCTCTATTACTACCCCTTCACACTGCAAAAATGTCATGCACAAACCCACATTAATGCCAGCTACAAATGTTTCCTGAAGGAAGACTACAGTGATATGTGTGAGAATGATACTAGCAGTCTGGAAGGGATATACATAGTTCAGCTGAGCCATTTATCAGTGTTTCTGACAGCAATGTGAGCAGGAGGTAAAAGTGAGCTCAGCACACATTGAGATCATTTAATGTGATCAGTCACTGTGCTCTGTGGTGGCTGGGGGTGGGATTGAGGAATAAGAAGAATAGGAAACATTGAGTAGGATTGAAAACAGGATGATGTAGTACATACTTTAGTGGCCAGAGAAGAAAACATCTGTTTATAAAAGCACACAGTTCTCTAAGAAGAATATTAATGCTAAACAATACTAAAGGTGGAGAAGAGTTTCCAGGCACCTATTATTCTTTCCAAATGTACATGCATGCAAGGCACATGCAATTAGCTTGTGATAATGAGCGATGTATGCATTCTTGTAAAGGCTGTCCAGCATACATCCGTCCTTACACCAGGGTTAAGCAGAAGCAAGTTGATACACTTAGATATGTCACAATTAAGAAATTTTCAACTCAACATCACAAGCCCTGAACACACATTGAACTGCCCAACAGCACCCTCCAAGTGTATGGTGTCATATGTCCAGATTGCATACAGCTCATCATCACACTGATTTGTGTAGGTATGGTTTTTGAGTATGTACAGTACTGAAAACCATTTGTATATGCTAAGCCCCCACAACTCATTATCAAGCCCCTAAAGAACATGGAAAAGAACTTTGAATGACAAGGTCATTTGCCATATAACAATGATTGATAATCATATAACTTTGTGAAATACACTGAAGAAAACAATCAGGGAAAATGATTAATGAAAATACATTACTGAAAACATAGATTACCCTTCAAACAGGGTTCTTATTTGAACCGACCTGTGTAGACCAAATCTTCTGGACTTTTAATAAACACATGAAACTGTTTTTGATTCCAGGTGAACAGTAAAGATGATAATGGGGTAGTGCAGGGGAACTGGAGTGGAGATTACTCTGATGGCACCAACCCCAGCGCCTGGAATGGAAGTACTAGTATTCTAAAGTCTTGGTATGAGCAGAAACAACCAGTTAAATATGGGCAATGCTGGGTATTTGCTGGTGTTTTGTGCACAGGTAAATATAACAATACTATGTCACACAGACCATACCTAAGGGTTTATTTCTGAATAAGTGAATGATCTAGTGAAATGACCTCTCTTGTACTTATAGTTTTGTTGGACATGTACATTACAAAGACAACCTTTCTGCACGCCAGGTGCTGTGAATTTAAAACACTGGCGTGTTCCAACAGCATAGGAATAGTTAATAGCTGGCAAACCATGATGAGAATTGTAGTCCTACAACGCCTGGGGCCAGATTTACTAAACTGCAGATTTGGAAAAGTGGTGATGTTGCATATTCTTCCATAGTAGGGTTCAATAAGCTCCCCCACCGCCCCCATGTCATTAATACTCCATTTACTCTTTCTTTATCTCTCCAACCTTTACTTGTTTTGTCATCTTCTGTTATCTCCCTTGGGCTTTCCAGTGCTCGCTTCATGTAGATGACTCTGATGTGACCTGATGACACTTCAGCATCATGCAGCTGAGAGCATCTCTTCCAGCAGCTACAAACAGAGCACAAACACACTGACTGGTCCTCTACTGCATGGTGTTACTAGCAGTGACACCCAGGCAATATGTCTGTCTCCATAGCTGTATTCTGATTGGGTGATGGCTACATTCAGCAATGTAGCCATGCAATGCTCCCCTGTGGCTGCAATTGTTTAAATAGGTCAAGAGTCTGTCCTGCTGACATTGCCAAGTTAAGGACATTACAGGAGAGGGAATATTCCCTCTGCCTGTCCCCACCTGGCTCCACCAGTGTAGAGCCATATAGTGACCTATCTGTGTCTCTGTCTGTGTACTTAGCTTGCCTGTATGTTCGCACAATGCTTTAAAACATATTCTTATAAAGTAATTTGCTGTATAAAATAACTAGAATGAAATGTTATCAGTGACCAAGTTATACTACTGATTCTTCCCTTAGTAAATCTCTCTCTCTCTTTCTCTCCTTTTCTCTCTCCAAGTCAGCAGAGCCCTTGGCTTACCTTGCCGAATCATTACCAACTACAATTCTGCCCATGACACAGATGGCAATTTGAGCATAGAGAAGTACTATGATGTGTCAGGGGAACCGATTGAGCAAAGTGATGACAGCATATGGTAGGTATTGTATTTTTCATTAAAGGACAATGAAATGTCTCTGTAACCTCCTTTATAAATGACAATATTTCATTATTGTTATCATTGTTATTTTGATGACAACTGCATGAATAATCTAGTGGTGGGTGGATAAGTCTGAAAACATTTGCTCTTTTGCACAGATTGGTGTAGGGACCTCTTGTGGTAAACTAGTTTAATGGATAATTAAAGTACATCATTAAGACCCCAAATATTCGCAGAAGAAGTAGCAAAACCTTTGTCATGAATCTTTTGTTAATGTCTCTCACCTTTTTAAAACTAGGAATTTCCATTGCTGGAATGAGGGCTGGTTCTACCGGACTGATCTTGGAGACGCTTATAGTGGATGGCAAATCTATGATTCAACGCCACAAGAGATGAGTGATGGTAAAAAAAACACATATTGTTTAAAATAAGTACCTGGTGCCCTTAAAATAGAAAGTGTCATTTTCCTACAGACCTGAAATAGTCCAATTTCCATAATAAATCTTTGCTGATAGTTGCTTATTTCTATTCATTACGAACCTGATTCAGAGACTGAAAATAAGAGAGGAAAGTTACTCCTGGGCAAAACCATGTTGGTTGCAGGGGAGTCATATTTCATCCATTGCAAACAGTATTAGAGTTGAGAGGTGACGTTTCACAGCCCAAGTCTTATTAGCAGCGTAAAAGTATAACTGGTCAGTAACTGTGTGCAGTAAGCAAAACCAAAGATGTTTCCCTGCATGTACAGAATACAATTAACTTGTCTCCCCCTGAAATCAACATGGTTTAGCCCAGGAGTAACTTTCCCCTCTTATTTTCATTCTTTGAATCAGGTCCTACATTACATTACATTATAAACTGTGCCAAGTTTTTCAACAGAGGATTGTATTATACTGTGCTCTCATAGGACCTAATCCAGACTTAAGAGCAGATTCTGTACGTTATCCTCTATTGTGGATGCTAACATACAGAATTTTCTATCCAGAATTCCATACATACCAGGGGAGTACATGGACTTTCCGCAAGCAGAACTCTACGTTCAATATAACGCATACAGAAGGGAACATACGGAATGGCGGTTTGTACATAAGGGCTTTGTAATGCCCTTACTGTACAATTGCCTTTTTGGATCCCACCCACCATGCGTATCTCATACGATGGTAAGTGATTCAAACGCCCCCCATGCAGACACTGGAGTCAGCATGGAATTCGGCATTGGACAGCTGAGGCGAGGTCCCAAGGAGATATTTGCTTACTGTTGCCATAGCAATAGTAATCAATACTCCAATCAGGTGCCTTTTGAGAGACCCATGTTGAAAAACAACACGGGACCTTTTCACATTAACACCTTACCTGCGTTGGGCCGGGGAAAAATCCTTCTTTTTTTCCTGGGTCCGATTGCCGGGTCATTAGATCCGGGCAGAGGGGACGTTTCACATCACAACCAAAAACCTGTGTTTGTGCTGGGTCTAAGGCCAAAACCTGGGTTTTTAGTGGTGATGTGAAAGGGGTATTATTGTAATTTTGTTGATTCATGATCAGTCAGGTGCTTGTTCCACCACAAGGAACAGTTGAGATGTAATCCCCACTCTTTACTTTGCTTAAATTCCTCATGGACAGCAGTGACTATGAAAGAGAGATGTAGGAGGTTAGAGGGAGGTGCTATCTATGCTCTCTAAAGCACTGACCATGCCCAAAACACTGGTGAGACCCACATGTCACTGGCAACGCCCTCTTTAATGCACCAGGCCCACATGGGGCCTGATCCTGACCTACGCCGATGCACTGTGCTTAAAGCACAGCGTATCGGTGTTCAGTTACCGCGACACTCCCCCTGTGCAGGCGTATGGCCCCTTCCTTACGCCGGCTGAAGGCTACCCTAACTTCAGCCGGCGTAAGGAAGGTGCCATACGCTCGCACATGAGCGTATCGCCCTCTAGCCCGCCCACGCACACTCATTAAACTACCTCCCCCGCCCACCTACACTAACCTGAACGTAGAGACCATGTCTGTGTTGCTTACCATAGGATGTGAGGTATACCATGTCTGTATTGCTTACCATAGGATGTGATGTATACCATGTCTGTATTGCTTACCATAGGATGTGAGGTATACCATGTCTGTATTGCTTAAGGAACACGTCCATTAAGACTCCAGCCTTAATGTCGTAATTCCCCCTCCCCCCCTCATCTAACTCCCTCCCCCGCCCACCTACACTAACCTGAACATAGGGACACTGGAGGACGTCCCCTCCAGCGTCCCTACGGACGCCCGATCCATGATCGGGCTATGCCGTAGCGACGTCGGGCAACATCTGCCCGGCGCATGCGCAGATCGGCTGAAAAGCCGATCTCACGCTTACGCCCGCCGTCCTAGCAACGGCGGGCGTTGTTCTGGATCAGGCCCATGGTCCTTAATCTGGCCTTGATGGGCATGAAAGCATTAGAATTTACCGGGTGGCTGTTCTGTCCCTCTATCCTTAGGGCACCCCGTGCATTCACATGGCACTGTTGGATATACCCCAGTATTCACATTCACCTCCTGCTTTTCAATTAAAACTTTCATAAAAAAGAATAGGGAAAACTCCAGATTATGACATTTTCACCCATTTGCGGTAAATGACATTCTTGGACAGTTATGTAAGCACTCAATGCATGTTATACATTTTATTCATGCTTATCTGCCTTGGTCATGCAATGAATGAGCTCATATGTAAAAGAACATAACATTGCACTGCATGACTATGTGTGACTATGTGTAACTATGCAGCAGAAGGAATCTGGAACTTTGCATGCAGTCCCTTGTGTGTTCTATATACAGTATGTCTGGGTCAGATTGATGAGCACATTCATGGCTTGTTACCAGTCAGACCTGTATAAATAATATAAATGTCTTTTTCACATAATAATGTACCAATGTTATTGATACAATATTGTTGTTGGGTTTTTAGGTATTTTCCAACTAGGTCCCACTTCTCAACATGCAGTAAAAGAAGGAGATGTGGACAAACCCTATGACGCTCGCTTTTTGTTTGCGGAGGTAAATGCGGATGTTGTCAACATAATTGTTCAAAGGGATGGAAGGAAAACTAAGGGAGATATTGAACGCTCAACAGTTGGACAATTAATCTGCACAAAGGCTGTAGGCAGAGATAACTACTTGGATATAACAGGCGAATATAAGTATGCAGAAGGTAATATAGGAACACTGATCCATAAATGCAAATACATAACTGATCCATAAGTGCAAATACATGGGCTTTATTAAGTTCTAATGGTTCTTTGCCCCTCTTAGGTACTGCAAAGGAGAGAGAAATTTATAACAAAGCTCTACGGTTAATTGGTCGAAGTTCAGGATTTGTAGCATTTTCAGCTGATGGAACTCCAAGTTCGACCCCAAGACGTGAATTAGCTGTTTCTGGAGTGATATCAGTTTCCGGGACACCTAAAGTTGGTGATGACATCATTGCAACCTTGACTCTCAAGAACGAATCACCAAAAAAACGATCCGTGACTGCCAACATTACTGCGGCTGCTGTTGTGTATACCAATGCTGTGAGAAGAAAAATATTCAATCAATCTGTAACCGTGAAGCTTGACCCAAATGAAGGTATTTATCTTGCTTTAATATTACAATAGTAATATTTCAATTATTTTTCAGAAGAAAATGTTTTACAGTTTTGAAACTTGCAGATGATCATGTTGTCCGTGTGGCTGCCGTACAGGGCCATAGCTACCCCTTGACCAGGTTAGAGCTTGCTAGGAGGTGATGCCTGGTTGAGCCATCCCACAACCAGGGGGAAGTCACAGGATATCAGCAGATGCGGAGAATGCCTATCCTGGCTGTGGTCTGATCCAGGATGCAGTAGGTCTTCTCCCCATTTTCTGACCTTTATGAAGGTGCTTCCAAACCCTAATAAGTAAGGGCAAGGTCCCAGTCCCTTACTGTACAATGGGCGCACAGAACCCTAAATATGACACAGTGGATGTACCATTTACAATGAGAGACTTTTAAGATATAAGAGCAAATAACAAATCAAATTACATTGTGAATTTGAAAAAGTTTTCAAACATATTTTAGATGATTTATGCAGGTGGAAAATTGTCCATTTGTATACTCTCTGCTCCCGGCCCAGAGGTTGTTACTGAGATGTTGATGTTGTTGCTAACAACACAAAAATTTATAGTGCAAAAATGTGTCAAATTTTTGTCAAAGTCCCCCATTTCATCTTATTGATCACCAATACCAGTTTGGGCCAAATCCCACAAAAGGTAGAAGTGCAAGTAGATGGGGATACCAGGCCACAGTGTTTTTCACTGTTAAGGGAAACCCAGGGCACGGAAGGGAATAAAGGGGGAACCAGAACCTTTCTGGACAGCACGAAGGACACTGGGATGGAAGGGGGAGGAGAAATGAGTGTATAAACACCATACCCTGGTTGACAGGGGATGACTGATAGGGTAATGGTAACCTTGGAGCATTTTCTAAAGCTACCAGCTTATGAATGGATGCATAGTTCATCAATTTATGGCTTCACCAGAAGTAGTTATTGGTACAGCACAATGGGCCTGATCCAGAACAACGCTTCGAAGCGAATTTACGCGTGGCGGAGACGTAAAATCGCTGTTTAGAACGCACTGCGCATGCGCACCATAGAAAATACGCACATTCACGTAGCGTAATTGTGAACGTATGGCCCATTCACGTATATGTCACGTAAATACTTACCTGTGGGCGTGCCAAATTTACGTTACTCGAAAATACGTCTGAAATACGCGAAGTAGGCGGGGGGTGGTATTTAAAGTGTACAGTATGGGCGTGCTTAGCTGTGTAAATTCGTTCAGCCCATACGTACCCGTGCGTATGACAGCGGTTACATTGGAAAAAAGTTAAGGTAGGGTTTGGGAAGTGTATCTTGACAAAATACATCCGTGCAAGGGGTGTGCCGAAGGGAGTGTAGCGAACTTACGTGCACGAAAATACGCTCCGCGAATAAACGTACGGCACACGTAGTTCTGGATCTACCCCAATGTGCGGTATCATTGGAATTTAGAAAAAATAGATTTCGCCAAGGGTTCTCTTCAGAGAGTTCTCATGTGGACTGCTGTACCAGTGCATTCTTCTCTGCTTCCATGGTTAGTGGTTAGGGTTAGGGATAGGAATTAGAGAAAAGTTTAGGGTTAGAATTAGTGTTAGGATCAGGAATATGATTGGTGTTAGGATCCAAGTTATTGTAATGGCATTAAAAAAACAGCATTACAATATTCGATTAGATAGGAGTTGTGGTAACAACTCTGTCTGAAAGAATAATGCTGAACTATGAAGCCAGCATATTAATGCCGGCATGTTCACTATAAGAAATCAGAACATCGGACCGGCAAACAACATACAAGTTACCTTCAGACACTTGAGTTTTGGATTATTATTAAATTGATTTTGGAATTACTTGAAGATTCTCTATTGGAGTACACCTGGAATATATGCTGCTGTTTAATAAAGAGGTTAAAGAGGGGTTTGGGGGTGTCTTCACATACATTAGTTTTTAACCCTACATTTGCGTATTCAGAGATCCGTTTTTGGGGGGTGCTGTGTGCGTATTTTTAGGATTGGATCAACTGCGCATGCGTAGTAACTTTATTTACGTAGACTATACGCGCGTTAGTGCCTAACGGACATACATGAGAATCGCACTTAGGGACATACGCACAGAAATCCGATGCACTGGAAAATTTACATAAAAGTGGGTGGGGGGAGGCATTTAAATGAACGCATGGAGGCGGGGTTATAAAGATTTGGACGGACGGAGCACATATACGCACGTGGTGGGTGTTTCCTTGCTCCAGGCATACGTATAATTGCGTACATAAAAAAAACGGTTCTCTGAATACGGCCCTGCATTTTTTATTGCACACTATACACTGATACCATCCCTTGTTTATTATATCTTACATGTTAGTGCTGCCTTAGGACGTTAAGGAATTAGAAAATGAAATGTTTCTATGAATTTTCATTTCCTTTAGTTAGAAGGCAGCACAAACATATTCTTATTAAAACATGTGTTTAAGCAATCTGTATTTATGTAACATAAAATGACATCATAGAACTCAAAGGGTACATTAGCCAATAGCAGTCTTATATGGCAATTATTAACTTTCTTGTCCTACCACAGGTGGGGGGCGGGGATTTCCTGCTTGTATATCCTGCGTTCAGAATAGAAAGAAAAAAACATATGGTAAGTATAAAATACAGGATTTTTCTTTTTTATTATATATAACATTATTTAATACTGTAAAACACAGCAGATACGTTAGTTTTTCACAAACTTTTTTTATTGGTTAAGATAAAGTAGTGTAAGAGCAGGATTATTGAACAGAGGTGACAAATAAGAGCATCTAAATATTTTACTGTGTAAAAGCTTCCTGCATGCTGACCTGCGAATATAAGATGCCTTCAAATCCGTAATTACAGGTCCGCTGTATGAAAGCATCCGCGACACTCAGCTCACTCCAGCTGACATCCAATAATCATAACCTACCCTATGCTTTCCAACTCATGCAATTGTAATTTGCCTTTGGTTAGGAAATCTAGATCGTGGTGCACTTCTGATGAACAGAATGCTAGATAGATGCTGCCAAGAAGTCACTCACAAGTCTTTAGTTAAACAATGAAGAAAGCCTGTCAGGCTATTTATTTATTTGTCAACATAGACAAAACACCAGCGATTTTCTTCAGGGTAAATAAGTAAAAGAAGTTGTTTTTTATTTGTTTACCTTGAAATGTCGGTGTTTTGTCTATGTTGACAATAGACGGAATGTTTCTATTTCCTATTGTATTCTATTGTATTTTTGTCTTATGGGTGCCTTGAAATAAAATATGGAGACCCTAAGGGTGCCTCGAACTGAGAAAGTTTGGGAACCACTGGTCTAACTAAAGACTTGTGAGTGACTTCTTGGCAGCATCTATCTAGTATATGTGTATATATATATCCCCTATACTGTTGTAAAACCATGTCACACCCACTTACAAGAGTACCCTGATGGTCCCTCTCGAATAGCCAGAAGTCTAGCTAGAGCAGCTGCTTTCCATTTGGGCAGCACAGTTGGTAGGTTGGGAGGTGCAGTTATCTAGCACTAAGTTCAGTAAAAAAAAATAGGCGATTATAACTGCTTTGGCTTGTACCTGGCCGATACAGGAAAGCACTAATGATAGAGATAATAATGATGATGATGATGTGTCCATACAAAATACTTGAAAAAATCTTCCAAACTTAGAGCATGACCTTCAGGCTCCAAATACAACGGAATAGGGCATCCCATAGAAACAATGGGCATGTCAACATGATAAAGTTCCACGAGAAGGAGATGGGGCGATGCAGAACCAATTGCAATTTGGGCAAAGGTTTAAGGGAGCAAACTACATTATTCCACATATTATAAGCTACTAAGCTACACTGTACATGTGCCAATCACTACATCAATACATTATGGTGCCAACAAAATCCTACATGGGCAGAATATATCTCCTCTAATGGCTGCTAATGCCATTATGCCAGTTTCCATGCCACTTTGTGCAGTGCTATGAGTGTGGGTCCCTGTAGCGAACGGCCCTATTGTGAAAAGGCCGTTCTCTCCCAGCCAGTTCCAAACTGACTGGGATATCGATTGCTTATGCCTTGATGAGGCATAGCAATCGATCCCCGGAGCACGGTGCTCCGAAAGGTGATTTTCCCCCAACCCGCTGCCTAACCCAAACCCTATGTCCCCCCCCTGCAGCCTAACCCTAAGACCCCCGCAGCCTAACCCTAAGTCCTCCTCCACGCAGCCTAACCCTAAGTCCCTCTTGCAGACTAACCCTAAGTCTCCCCCCCTGCAACCTAACCATAAGTCTCTCCCGCAGCCTAACCCTAGGTCTCCACCCACTGCAGCCTAACCCTAAGTCCCTCCCACAACCTAACCCTAAGTCCTTTTCCTCCGCAGCCTAACCCTAAGTCCCAGGCGGCGATGCTTCCAAAAGTGAATGGGTGAGTATGCGAATCGCATACTCACCCATTCATAAAAAAAAGGCTCGCATTCGAAATTGGGACGGCCGAAAACAGCTTTCACCTGTCCCTAGTTTGCAATGCCAGCCTTCGCAGCGGGGACTCGCAACGGGCCAGCAGAACCTCCTTTTAACCTGGCCTTACCAGCATTGCTGTGTCAGGTGTCTCCATCTCTCACACACAGAAGGCTTTATCGGGAGGTTGGATCGGAATTAGGTAAGTTTAAGCTGACGCATTGGGTTGAAATCATTTGGAAAATGGCTACAGACAAATATGATCATCTTTCCACTGACCAATAATGATTTTACCAGTTCCAATCAGCACCATTGCCTGGAATTGGTGTCAGTATTGGCCCACAAAGAAATATATCTGTTTTTGTTACCAAATAAAACTTGTTACAGTAAATTGTATGAATGTTAGTTAAATGTGTGTATGGCTGTGTTTACTATGTATAGTCTGTGTATAAGCTTAGCTTTTTATGTTTATGTTCCCTTTCCTTCTTCTGTTTCCATATCTACTATTCCACGTGCCAACATATCATTTCTCCTGTCCAGGAGAGCCTAGAGTTATTATTATTATTACCGGTATTATTATTATTATCACTTATTTATATAGTGCCAGAAATTGTCCATAGCACTTTACAAAGAACATTAGGCATTCAAATCAGTCCCTGCCCCTATCGGAGCTACATACTAAGGTCCCTAACACATACACACTCACACATAGACTAGGGCTAATTCTATTTATTAAGCAGCCAATTAACCTACCAGTAAGTTTTTATAGTGTGGGAGGAAACTGGAGGAAACCCACGCAGACACAGGGAGATCATACAAACTCAACACAGATAAGGCCTATTCCGGGAATTAAACTCATGACCTCAGTGCTGTGAGTCACAGACTCATGTTGTGTGACAATGCCTATAAAGTCAACATTCCCCATTCCCACTATTGACCACTGCATTTAAGAAAATTGGAAACTCATTTTTCCATTTGAAAAACAAATATGATTTTTGAAGTTTGATGTTGTGTTTGTATTTTTCCAGTGAAAGAAATCCCAATTAAAATTTCGTATGCTCAGTATGAAAAAGTATTGACCACTGATAACATGATCCACATGACTGCTGTGTGTCAAGTGGAAGAATGGGGTGACTTATTTGTGGAAGAGAAGATCGCCTTGAAGAACCCAAAACTTACAGTCCAGGTTATGTTCTTTACATTATTACTGTCTAGGGGCCGGATTTATTAAGCTGTGGCTGTGGGTGTGGAAAAGTGGAGATGTTGCCCATGGCAACCAATCACTTGTTAGCTCTCACTTTCCTATTACATACTAGAGAATGTCAGCTAGAATCTGATTGGTTGCAATGAGCAACATCTCCACTTTTCCAAACCAGCATCTTAGTAAATCTAGCCCCTAGTTATCAGCTTGTTTGTTTGTTATTGTAAATGTTATTAATCCTTGCTGTGTATTTGAACATTTTTGCTTATTGTACAATCCAATAAGAGAGCATTTTATAAATGGGTGAAATCCCCATTGATGGGTACACTGTTGATAGGACTTTTGTCCTTACCCCTACTTCTGAAAAGGATTTTTCTGTTAACATCATATCAGAATGGTATGGATAAAATAATCATTTACAGATTAAATAATTGGCCCAGATCTATGAATAGGATTATAATATACAGTAGGCATAGGATCCTGCATAATATGTAGTGTAGTAGTCATGGGTTAAATTTGTTTTATTTTGTATGGCGCTGCGGGCACCTTGTGGCACCTTATAAATAAATGATGATAATAATAATAATAATAAAATTATTTCATTTTATTTTTTACCATATTTCCTAGTAGCCAGTGCTGAAGGAAGCCTGTGCTATCAGCGATAGGGCTGGTTATACTTACGCACAATCTTTATTGGGAACCATACTGGTACTAACTGGACTGGCTGGAATCATGGCCCCTCCCCCCAACTTTAGAGTATAGCTCCCCCCCCCCTCATAATAGGAATTGGTGAATTGATGAAGCATTGGAAGTTATTATTGAAAACTGACTGTGTTGTAGCACCTCAAAATAAAATGAGCAGGACCAGAACCAGTTCAGATTATTTTATAGTCATTTTTGTCAAATCTGCAGATCTTTTAAGAAATGGATTCAGCTTTAGGAACTAAAAAAAAACAAAAAGCTAATTTGCCCTAATCTGTAATGTACATGGGCTTTATCATTTTAATTAAGGATTTAGATTATTATATTATATTATATTACATTATATTATATTATATTATACCCTGAGAGACTTTTGCTGCCAAACTCAAACCAATGTTGTGGTATTATTTATGTGTTTCCAGACTCTTGGAAAACCTGTGGTGGGTAAACCAGTGACTATAGAAGTGAAATTTATGAATCCTCTGCCTACCACAGTGAAAGACTGCATGGTGACAGCAGAGGGCAGCGGTTTAACAGAAGATGAAGTAATAAAAAGGTATGTACTGTCCTTAGGTGAAACGCGCAATACTGAAACCATGTAATGCATAAGTTTATAGTGTCTCCATTCTAGATTTACCGTTTATATTTATTAACAATACTATAAGATTTGATTCTCTCCACAACGTATTAGACACATGATCTACAATTAATGCCATTCCTTTTAGTTACTCTTTCCATACATTTACAGAAATGACTGATACAATGAAGGTGCACACAAGGCCAGGGGTGCAAGTGGATGTAAATTCTCAGTGATTATGGGGTAGATCCAGAGCGACGTATGCAAGTGATTTTACGCTAGCGTCAAATGCGCGTGGCAGATGTTACGCCACGTAACTCAGAGCGTAAGGGCCAATCACGTTCAATCTTCAGCGTAACTACGTATGAAGGGGCGTGCCAGTCATACGACACTCGTAATTACGCTTTGGAGGCGGGGTGAGATATTTAAATCGTACAGTATGGGCGTGCTTAGGCTTGTAAGTATATGCTGCCTATACGTCGTCAGTAGTTACGCTGTGTAAAGTTAAGGTAGGGTTCTGGGAAGCGTAAAAAGGCCACAGTACGTACATGCGAGGGGAATGCATAGTAAACACGCTACGTAGGAAAGGTAATGGATCCGGCCCCATGTACCTAACCATTTCCCTCTTTACTTGTCACCTGATATTTTGTACCACATCTTCGTCTATATACAGTATTTCACCCTTATAGTGTATGTCAGAATTACACTAATACATAAATGTGTGGGTATATGGGTATAAACCTCACATCTTTCTGTAGCAGCTGGTCAGGTGAGAGGGTCCTGCCCACCTGCAATCCAGGTCAAAGATAGTGCTGTGTGAAAGAAGAAATCCTGTATGACGGTAACATAAGATAAAATAGCTCACAACAAGCAAATGATTCCCATCCCTACAGTGATGGGTGGGGTCAGGCTGCGAGGGAGGGAGGGTTATGGTAAGGCTGCTAGAAGGGAAAGGTTATGGTGAGGCTGCTGGGCAGGGAGGGTTAATGTGAGGCTGCTGGAAGCGTTAGGTTAGGGAGAGGGGTTTTTCAGGTAAGGGTTATGGTTAGGGACTGGTTAACGTCAGGGTTGCCGACTTTTAAAAGCTTCCCTCCGGGAGATCCCGGAGGGAAGCCATAGATGCATGCAGGGGCGGGCTTAATGGCACGATTAATGCAAATTGTGTCATTAAGCCCCGCTCCTTGACTATCAATTACCCCTTTCGGGGTTTCATAGGGATGGGGGTGGGGCTTGATGATGCAGTTTGCGTCATCAAGTCCTTCCCTGTCCCTAGCAACACTAGTAAACTAGTGTTGGCAGGCAGGGGGTTAGGACTAGAGGAAACCACGAGCCTCAAGTCCCTTGCAGGAGATTTGCCGGCTCTCCCGGGATACCAGGAGAACTGCTCGAATTTCGTGAGTCTCCTGGACATTCCGGGAGAGTCGGCAACTATGGTCTACTACTTTCGTCCAGCAGAGGTCTTACACGAAACAATGCTGTCACAACTTTACAGTCGGCATGTGGTTTGTGGCATGTTCTAAGAGGCAAACCACACCCATCTAACCATTTGCACATTGAACATGCATCAATGAAAATTCAATACAGGATCCAATGGGAGCCAGCATTCCCTCTGCTGGTTCCTGGTCAATTGCACTGATAACCCTATCCCAGCATCATACTTTGTGCTATCTGGCTTATTTATAACTAAAGTGTCTGAAAACCACAGTTAGTTTAAAGCATGTTTTCTAAATCAGCACCATTGTGCTACATAGAAAATTGCCATAAAGCTGTTTTAGAGGTGGACTGTAAATGTGCTAAGACATGAAAGCAGAATGTCTTTAAAAGACAGAATTTAATATTATTGAATATCATTGGATATCTACTAGTTTTTATATTGTCAATTTTTCTTTATTCTTACAGTTTTGGCACCTTGGATCCTTCTAAGACGATGAAGGTGACTTTAGACGTTGTGCCTCATGTGACCGGAGAAAAGAAATTGTTAATCAACTTCACATGTGACAAATTTAATGATGTTAAGGCATTCCTAACCATGAACGTGGCTGAAAGCACATAGCTAGGACTTCAATGAGTTCTTCACAGCGCATTATACAGTTAATTCACTGGCACTAGGTTGAAATTACAATATGTATGGTCTATTGAGTTCAAACATAGTAAAGAGGCAAATGTAAAGACAGATGACTGGAAACATGACTGCTTTCAAGGTGTTCATAGGGAGTAAGGGGTAAATTTGCTAAAGCTTTTTGAACTGGCTACTCACTATACAGTAATTGGGCCCATCAGCTGATAATTGAGCAGTGTATAGCACAGTTTTGTCTTCAGCCTGGTCCATACTGTTGGGATCAGCTCAGTGTGGTTTGATGATAGCGCTCTCATAGGGCCTGATTCAGAGATCCGGAACTAACGATAGTTCCGTGCGTATATTTAGGGTCAGATCGATTTTGCATCAACTGCGCATGCGTAGTAATAGTGCAACGCCATGTACGTTGAAGTTAAGGTCGGAAATGCCTGTCGGACTTGTGAATCGGGCGGAGACTAATGCGACCCTAAGTGCGGCGGAAATATACGGACCTCAGGATTTGCATAGAAATGGGCTTGGGGAGGCATTTAGATAAGGGAAAGTGGGCGCACTTACAGAGTTAGGGCCCTAAATATACGCAACTAATACACATAGGGTCGGAAGTGAGTGCGGCCAGTTAGGGCAAGTCTATGGAGGTGGAAGTTTAGGTCCGGCCGGAGGTTGCGAGGGGAGTGACTGTTTATTCTGGTGGGTGTAACCTGTTCCGATCTGCCACTTAAATGCGTATATTTGCGGCCCGATCGCCGACGGATCTCTGAATCAGGCCCACAGTGTGTATGCACTATAAAATGTCCCCCAAAGCAGGATTGTTATACCGTCTGCCAGTGATATCACATATAATGTGTAGCCATCTGTGTCTTCTAAACCTTTTTGTATCTTTGCCTTGTAAATATTGCTCATCAGTATGTAAGGGGAAGATTTTTATTATCCATGGTGACTAGAATAGGCTTGAAGTCACTGATCTCTGTCCTTTAAAATGGTCAAACATAATTTTTTCCCCCCTTACAGTATTTTTGGTTCTTCCACAATGTATAAGGAACAAAGACAGGTTTGGAGGCGCTTTTACTATTTATTTATGTTAAAATTAACTTGATTATCTGTACAACAATGTCATTTTCATATTTTATACATATGTTGCAGCCTTAAACATACATAATGAGATGACCCAGAGATATGAACTGAAAGGTGATTTTATTAGGGCCATCTGCAGTCTAATTAGGTCAGATAAATCACATTGTTGCTTTAAACCTCCACCCTCTAGTCTAGACCATGAGAAATAAACATTTGCTATCCCCCACTCAGATAGTAGACCTTCCGTTTTCCACATTTGGGACTCTGCTCATTGTGTAAATGTATTTTATAAAGCCATTCTCCTGTACAATGCAATAAAAATGCAATATTTACTTTTTAGAACGCCTTTGAAATTTAAAAATACGCATGTTAAACTAACACACAGGGCCTGATGACCCGAATCCAGAAACAAACACATTCTGCTTTCTGTAAAACCGAATGGGAGGCCTATATGGGATCCAGACATACATTGAACTGCAGCTGGAGATCCTTAGGCAGGTCCAGCAAGTTGTGTATGTACATAGTGCAGCCAGAATCACGCAGCTGTATCCCCAGATTTACTGTACTCCCTTTTGCCAGTGATGGAGGCGCAAGGTACATTACAGGGTTCTGGAATGTGAGTCCTCGTAGCGAACATCCCTATTCCAAACTGGCTGGGATATCGATTGCTTATGCCTTTATGAGGCATAGCAATCGATCCCCGGAACATCGAACACGGTGCTCCGAAAGGTAAGCAACCCCACTACCAACCCTAACCGTAAGTTACCCCCCCCCCCCCGGTTTTTTTTTTTTTTTCTCA
>WWET01000949.1:444081-482292 GCA_011038615.1 Limnodynastes dumerilii
ATAGAATCTTTTGTTATATATATATATATATATATATATATATATATATATATATATATATCCAGTAAAATTGTCTGTATTTTGCACTTTTTTGTATTAATATGATCACGTCTTGCGTGAAGTTGTTCATAGTGTAAATACTCACTATGGACCGGATCCAGATTTAAGATCGTCAGGTGATTTACGCACACAAGGTTAATAATCATTAAAGTAATTAATACTTTGTTTTCTTACCATTTAGCAGCTACCAGCTTTCTGCAGAGATCAGACAATAGAGCTTACTTCACCCATTCAATGACCTACAGAAAAAGTGTATAACTCATCTTTTGAATTCAATGGGTCCATTGTCTGAAGCTAGCAGCTACTAAATGGTAGATACTACTAAATGGTAGATAAACAAAGTTTTAATTGATAGGATTCAATATAGCCTACCCACCATGTTATGAAATATGCATCATGGCTGATAAACATTATCTGATCTCAGCTGTGTGGTGGCTCAGCAAATACCTATCTTTATGATGAAATAAACTTGCACTTATAATGTATGTATGTAAATACTGTTCTGCATAATGTATTAGATCAGCTTTTTTGGGGGGGAGTACAGTGATTTTAAGGTGCATTTTGTAGATATGCCATTTTGCCCCCAAGATTTTATATGAATTATGTCCTTAGTCTTTGGTATTATACCTTGTTACACACTTGTCCAGTTTTCCTGAGTATTACCAATGGTTTTAGTGCCACAGGTTGAGAAACCCTGTATTAGATGTTTAGGGTTTTCCACTTAAGTTATTTTTTGTCCCAGTAAATACCTATTTCCTAGCAAGAGTGAGGTTGCAGCTGTTTATGATGTTTATTTTCCTTACCCTCTATGGGCCGGATCCAGACCAAGGTTTCCATTAAGTTTCAAGGCGTAGCGTATTTACTATGCACTCCCCATGGCCGTACGTACTTTTGCCAAACCCTACCTTAACTTTTCAAAGCATAACTACTGATGTACGTAAAGGCTTCACGTATGTAAGCGCCTAAGCACGCCCATACTGTACAATTTAAATGCCTCACCCCGCCTCCGAAGCGTAATTACGGGTGTTGTATGGATGTCACGCCCCTTCGTTCATATGAGACTGGTACGTATGTTCAGAGTTAAGTGGCTTAACATCTACCACGCATGCTCAGTACATACAAAACAGTGTTTTTACGCCACCGAATAGCGTAAATACGTATAGTGGATCGTATTATATATAATTAGCAGTAGAATATAATAACGAATCCTTCAGGAATCAATGCAGATTTTATATTTGCTTTATTCTCCAATTTTGTATGTTTATGTGTTTGCATTTGTAGTGGGTTTTTTTTTAGTTTTAAAGCAGCTTACATTGATTTATATAACGCTGATTGAAATTATGCAGCAGTGGTGTGAATGATTTAAATAATTACCAACTGATTCATTCGACACCACTTTGAGAATGGGAATGCCCCGAAACGCGTCAATGGGAGTCCAAAGAAAGGTGCTTCATCCTTCTGCCTGGCATCTGACATCTCTTCAGTGCCTAAGTCTGTTTTTACATCCAGATACCTGGGACTTGCTGATCTGGCTGCAGCGTGAAACACTTTGTCTAGGTGTGGTCAGGAAACCCTTACATTTATTCAGCAATTCATTTGTCCATTTTTTTTATTTGTTTACTGGTAGCTATGTTTGTTTTTTAATATTGTATGTACATTAAAATGTTTAATACTCTTATTCATATTTCTGTGTTTTACTCCTCACTAATTGAGAAAAGGACTCGTTTTATTATCTCCAACTTGGACATATTTTATTTTAACTTATGCCTCTATTATGAACTATTTTTTAATAACTTCAGTTTACCAAAAAAGTGTATTCATTTTCCCAATAATATTATATGCGTTCATTCTTAAGATGTCACAAATTTGGGGATTATATTGACATTTTAAATGCTACTTTGTTTCCCCCACCTTTTCCATCAAATATCTAGAGGTAGTGCCCCCTATCTTTATCCTTTTTGTTTTTAATAGTTTACTTAATTTTATAGGCTTTAAGAAACCTCTAGGTTTTAGATAGAGATCAGCATCATCTGAAAATAGGCCCCCACACACAGTAGATCTCCAGGGACTGACATCCTCCTCCAAAGCATACTATATAGTGTGGGCCCTTGATCATTTCTATCCCCAGGCCCACATGGCCCTCAAGCCGCCCCTGAATGCACCCTTCCTCCCATGTCCATACATTGAATGTCCACATATGCCGATGGGTGGTTTTATGCAATTTACCATTATTTATTGCCAGGCATCGCAGCGATTTTGCCGCTTTTTTATGGCGTTTTATAATCTCTGTCAATGTTCATCAATTTTTCCATGGAGAAATTGCTGTGCTTTTGTTTAAAAGCACGGCGATTGGCCATGGAAAAATCAACGTCCATGATAAAAACCCTTATCATGCGGCTGCTGCTAGTACTATAAGGCACAGCATGGCCATGCTACGCTCAGGCCATGAAAAAAAAAAAAACAGTACACACAATACATCAACATTCTTACAGTATAAAACATAACATCACTTGATGACTATGACATCATAGACACTATAAAAGGGATCCCTCTAGTGACCGAATGGTCATTAGCGATGGAACCCCAGAATAGGAAGGAGGAGGACACTGCGTCAACATGCAGAAAAGGAGGCTGCAAAACTTCAATCAAGTGATCCACATCTTTAAGCAAGTGGACCAGATCTACAATCAACAGGACCAGATCTGCTATCAAGATGTCCCGTTCTTCCTGCCACAGCTCCTGATCTTCAAGCAAGGCATCCCAAGATAGATGACTGCAGAACGGTGAGTATATAATGCACTTTATTCTTTTTAACACTTCACATTACACATAGGGGATTTTTACAGAGTGGCCATCTGTAGTTTAATTAATTCTATGGGGGAAACATTATTTACTTTTACTGTATGTTTGTGTATGTAATGTTTTATACTTTAAAGAATGTTGATGTATTTTGTGTACTGGTTTTTTTTTTATGGCCCGAGCATCGCATGGCATTAACCCTTGCCATTCTGTCACTTATAGTACTAGCAGTGCATGCATGGGTTACAAGTATGATGCGCTTGACATTTTTTATTGGAAAAACACATGTCAAAGATGTACACATGTGTTTTTCTGCTAAAGTGTGTGTCACTTTCAATGAAAGCACCACACTCAGAAGGCATTTTTTTATTAGGGGCATTCAGGACGAACTAAAGGTGATTATGTAAAATCGCCTTTAGTGAATACGGCGATGCCTATATGTTGCATGGCAAACATATGGACGATTTTCTGTCTGCGATGTTTGCTGTGTCGATTTTGCTTAAGTCTACAGTCCTGGGACTTTGCCTTTAGTGAATGTGGCGATGGCATAATCGCCAGCAAAGTCCCGGGTCAATTTTAGCAAAAGCGACCTTAGTAAATGGAGTCCATTATCTCTACCATATTTTATGTCCATTATTATGTACCAAAGTCAGACCATTGCATTTTTACTTGGCTCTTCTATATCAGAGCATCAGCTGTTACCTTTACACGTGGTCTAGGTAACTCCAAAGTATCCAACACATTCCCGGGATTACAGTTTTTCCAGGACTTGCCTGATATTGTCAACCCTACCGTAGAAGTCTATGGTCTACTATTCATCACTGTATAGACAGCAGCCATTAATACTGTAAAGCAGTGGTTCCCAAACTTTCTCAGTTCGAGGCACCCTTAGGGTCTCCATATTTTTTTTCAAGGCACCCCTAAGACAAAAATAAAATAGAATACAATAGGAAATAGAAACATTCCGAGGCACCCCGGTGAGAGCGTCGCGGCATCTCTGGGAGACGCGGCGCACAGTTTGGGAACCACTGCTGTAAAGCATATACAGAGGGTGTCACTGTGATGTCTAGAGCACACAAGGGTTACACATTTTAAAATATATTAAGCTTCAAAATCTACCGGAATTTGGATCGTTCAATAATGTTTATAGTTAATTGAGGAGACCATATCTAAGACCTGTGTGAAAGGTTCTTCTTAACTGGAGAACTTCACAAGTTTGTCTAAAGGAATTGTACTTTCAATCTTTCTTCATAACATTATAACAAAATACACAGTACAACTGATTTATTCAACCATATAAATATGCATAAATATGCACTGTAGATAATATAACATTTATATAGCCATATGAATGTTCTACAGTACTAAGGGGTAGAAGATTTAAAATAGAAGACAATCAAAAACATAATTCACATTGCCCCAAGTGTCTGATCCAGGCAGTAATAAGCCTTTGCTACATCATGAGGTATAAGTGGGGCACAATAGTGAATGTAGTACTACAGATAGTGGAAGTATCTCAGCAGGTACATGGAATCAATCAGGGGACAACAGACACGAGGACTTTCTGAGAGCGTTTAACATTTCTTATCTTGTCACTTGAGAAGGTTGCAATCAAAGTTCGATTGCCACTCTTGAAAGGGGTTATTATAAAACTGATTGTCGAAATTTCTCCAGGCTTCAGAGGTGGAAGACTAAAAGAGAAGTAAAACATTTATTGATGAGCATATTATACAAATCACGAATTGACCACCATATTGCTCTGATTATATGTTCTAATTAGAAGTTTTGGGCTAGATTCAGACTTAATAGTGCAAGGGGACTTACACATCAGGTCACACTGCAATGAGATCGGTACGGTGGTGCATGCACACTGCATGTCTACATCTGCAACCGGGGTGGAATTAGGCATGCAGAATAGATGTATGAGGCAGCACGGTGGCTCAGTGAGTAGCAGTTGTGTCTCACAGTGCTGAGGTCATGAGTTTGATTTCCGCACTAGGTCTTATCTGTGTGGAGTTTGTATGTTCTTCCAGTGTCTGCGTGGGTCTCCTCTCACACTCCAGGTTAATTGGCTGCTGAATAAATTAACCCTAATGTCTGTGTGTGTGTATGTCTGTGTTGGGGAACTTAGAATGTAGTTCCAATGGGGTAGGGACTGATGTCAATGTGAAATATTCTCTGCAAAATGCTAAGTAGCACTGATGCGCTTACCCATTCATTCATTGTTTCCAAAACCTAGTACCCACCGCACCAGACAGGTTATAAGTGGATTATTAGGGTCAGGCTGCGGGGAAGGGAATCTTAGGGTCAGGCTGCTGGGAAGGGAGTGTTAAGGTCAGGTCTCGCCACTTTAGATTTGTACTGGGCCTGTTTGATTGCTTGTCCTTGGTGGGGCAGAGCCATTTTGGAAAAGGTCACAGATTTGTCAAAAATGTTCCAAATAACAACAAAAGCAAATAGAGTATTTCTTACTCTTGCTTCAGGATTCCATCAACAAGGCCACTTCCTTCAATTAACAAAGAACAGGAGCCCAGCACATCAGAAAGTGTGTTGGTGATCACAACCTCTGCAGTGAAAGCTCTGCCTAGCACAACCATATCTGGAACCTAGAAAATTGGAAATCATTTCTAATTACAATATCATTTTAAAGAGTGCAAAAGGCAGAAACATGTGCAATAAAGTAACAAAAATCAATAATATCTACACCCTCCCTCAAATAAAAAAAATACAATTACAATGCACAGAAGGAGATTTAATTGAACAACTGAGAAAACAATGACTAATATACTGTACAGGTACAGGTGATCGGAGTGTTATTGGGGAAAAAACTTTGACAAGTAAAGAGTGAGAATTATATGTAGAAAGGAATGAGACAAGGGCTTATTGGATACTGGAATACTACAGGAAGGAGTCAGATATCTTTGGTAACGTGTTTTCCAAGGTTTCAATAAAATATTTATGATTTTGAGCAGTTTACATATTTTGCTAACCAAAGGATTAGGGTTTTATATTTTCCAGGTAATACTATAAAGAATAATCTAAGAAATATATTGTGATTAGCTTAGGGGCATTCTGTTTATTGTTATTGGAAATAATGATTAAAACATGCCCTTAATGATGGGTGTAAATGATCAAAGTCAGAGACTGAGAACTCTCTGGGTGTTTCAGGAAATGGGGCCGGATCCTCAACTACGGCCGTACTACGCATGCGTAGTAACTATAGTGCGTAATCTACGTATTGTTTCGGTACGTAGATTGCGTATATTAGGTCTGAAAAACCGCATATACGCAATCTATGTACCGAAACGATACGTAGATTACGTACTATAGTTCCACGCATGCGCAGTAGCTATATATCCGCACATTACGACCGTCTGTGGAAGACGGCCGTAATTCAGGATCCGGCCCATGGACACTATTTATTCCCTCTGGGATTTGTGTGAAATAGAAATGTTCCTCTTGAATGATCTTTAACGTCCTACAAATGTCTGGATGTGGTGTCTCGGTACGATGATATTTTTTCCAAAAGACCATCGTACGGCAGCTGAATGTACAACTTCCAGCAATTGGCAGCAATCCTCATTGTAGAAAGTGGTGTTGATCATTTGCCGAAAGGTAAGTGTTTTTAGCTAACCCTACCCTTAACCTTTTCCTAAGCCTTCATGTCCCACAGCCTAACCCAAACTCTTCATGTCCCACAGCCTAACCTTAATCTAGAGCCGGATCGAGAAGTAAGCCCGTTACTTGCGTACGTCTTCTGTCTAGGAACATTGGCACATGCACGTGCCAGATGTTCCGCTTGCGTACCTTCAGACTAAGTTACGTACATCTGTAGGTATGATGAAGGGGCCGACCCTTCATTTATGATTGCAGGCGGGGATAGGCATTTAAATGAAGGGAGGCACCGTTACAACTTAAGTTGTAAATCTTAAGGTAGGCTTACTACCATTAGAGGGGAGTACCGGGGGGGCGTACACACCCCTCTACGATGCGTAATTTTAGACCCCTGCAACCACATAAAGCTTGCGGGGGTCTGGTTCTAGCCCCTTCCCCTTAAGCCCTAAACCTTACCTTATACCTGCTGCGACCACCACAGCCTAACTCAAAGTTATTACCTGCCACAACCACTGCAGCCTGTAGCTATTGGGGATGGGGAAATAGGCTCCTGTTCCCAATAGCAATTTTCTATTTTCACATGGTTTTGAACTATGATACAGCTGCCATTCAGCTCTCGGCTCTATCATTTTCTAAATATGGCCAACCAGACCAGCAGCTGCATCCCAAATGTTCCTTCATAGCCTCTAGCTTATGGTCCACCTCAGTTCTCATGCCACTGATTTCTGGCAGTACTAGATATCCTTATATGTTCTAAGGTTAGCCCCTTCTGAATACCTGACAACAGATCTCATTACAGATGGAATGGTGGCTTGTATTAGCATCAGAAGTAGGTTCTTCTCTGGCTGTGAGTTTGGGACATGGACATTTCTGTGTTTCATTTTACAGACAGAATGGTATACTGCTACTGGGAATGGCAGTGTTTCCTGTTTTTCTGTGGCTAGTAGATTACCCCCCGGCCTTTCATGCACCTGTTTGCATTTACCTATAAATTGATCTGAACAACTTCCATTTTGTGTATTGGAGTAAAAAGAACAAATATTTTGGTCATAATGGGCCAGATCCTAAGCTAAGTACGCTAGCGTATTTATGCAAGCCAATGACGTAATTTCACCCAATTTTATTTACTGTGCATGCGCGGCAGATGTTACGCCATGTAACTCCTAATGTACGTACAATCAGTCAATACGACACACGATATTATGCTTTAGAGGCGGGTGGAGGCATTTAAATTGCACAAAATGGAAAGGGTGAGAACATCGCTGCTCAAAGTTACTGGACCCTCCAGCTGCCATTGTGGTAGGGGGATAAACACAATTGCAGAATGGCAACAATCAAACAAACAGATAAAACACAACAAAACAAAATAAAATCAAAAACCATAAATCAAAAAACAAAAGCAATAATAGGAATGTTAACGGAGTTCAACCGTATAGACACAGCAGCATGTGACTATGTTGGTGGATCACAGGTATCTGTATATCGCATGTGACCCAACGTGTCTTTTGTTTTTTGATTTATGGTTTTTGATTTTGTTTTGTTTTGTTGTGTTTTATCTGTTTGTTTGATTGTTGCCATTCTGCAATTGTGTTTCGCTTTTTTATACCTTTCTGTCACATTAGATTTAATTTTATACTACCCCTGAAGCGCACGGTATTATACTCTTGTCACATTTAAATTGGACAGTAACAGCTGGGTTTGGCCGTCACACACGTAAATCCATTACGTACGTCAGTACTTACACTATCAAAAGTTAAGGTAGGGTTTGGGCAGCGTAAAACGGCCAAAATATGTACGAGTGAAGGGAGTGACTAGAGGAGTGCATAGAAAATTACGCTAGCGTATATACGCTACGCATTGTAGCGTAACTAGTCCATAGGTCTGGATCTACCCCAATGTTTCTTTCTTGAGACTCTAGGGAATGGAATAGTAGGAGGCTATGGTTTTATGTACCAAATTCTTTATTGTCTTTGCTATTTTAGAATTGCAATATGCATAGTATTCTAAATCATCCATAGGGCCAGATCCTGATCTACGTGCGATTGTGTATTTACGCCAGCAGCTGTCGTAAAATTGCCTTTTTGTATTTACTGCGCATGCGCATGGCATATGTTCAGCAACATAACTCTGATCGTATGTTACTTCAGCATAAATACGAACAAAGGGGCGGGTCAACCATACGGCACACGGAAATACGCTTTGTGGGTGGAGGGAGGCATTTAAATAGCACAGTATGGGCCGGGTTAGGCAATTATGTATGTCAATGCATAATGTACATCCTTACTTATGCTTGGAAGTAGGGTTTGGTAAACGTAAATCAAGTAAATGACGTGCAAGCGAGGGGAGTGTATAGTACTTACGATAGCATAAATACGTTACACGATCGAACATAAAAAGAACTTAGGTCTGGATCTACCCCATAATGTTTTACTATGGGTAGGATATTGGAACATGCTGGAAGTTGTAGTTTTACAACTCTTGGTGTGCCACAGCTTGCCTATGACTGTTGTAGACAAAGAAAGTATTATACTGAGATTTAAAAAAAACTATACTTAGAGTATAGCAGACAAACACTAGAATCAATAGGCAAACACAGAAAACAACTGCTTACTGAAAGCGAATCTGGGTTTGTTTATAAATATATACAACAGAGATGTGCTCTTTATTCAAAAAATATTCAGAAATATGTATTTCTACGCTGTCCTTATTTTTCAACCCTTCAAAATACTAATTTTCGAGGTTGCAACTAATAATTTAATGAACTGAAAATGTGTTTGTATTTTCTCTGCTGCCACCTGGTGTTCATTTTTGAGGTTGCAACTTATAATTTAACTATCTGAAAAATATCCATACTTTATTCTCTCTGCTGCCACCTGGTGTTCATCTTTGAGATTGCAATTTATAATGTAACTGAAAAATAATATCCATACTTAATTATCTCTGCTGCCACCTGGTGCTCATTTTTTAGAATGCAATTTTTAATTTACCTTAACAAAAATTATATCTATACTTTATACCTCTGCTGCCACCTGGTGTTCATTTTTAAGGTTGCAATTTATAATTTAATTATCTGAAAAATATCCATACTTTATTCTCTCTGCTGCCACCTGGTGTTCATCTTTGAGATTGCAATTTATAATTTAACTGAAAAATTATATCCACAATTATCTCTGCTGTCACCTGATGTTCAGTTTTTAGAATGCATTTTTTCATTTAAGTAACAAAATTTATATATATACTTTATTACCTCTGCTGCCACTTGATGTTCATTTTTGAGGTTGCAACTAATAATATAACAAACTGAATATGTGTTTGTATTTTCTCTGCTGCCACCTGGTGTTCATTTTTGAGGATTATACTTATAATTTAACTATCTGATATCCATACTTTATTATATCTGCTGCCATCTGGTGTTCATTGTTAAGGTTGCAACCTATAATTTAATTAACTGAAAAATTATATCCATACTTTATTATCTTTGCTGCCACCTGGTGTCCATCTTTGAGATTGCAATTTTTAATTTTAACAAAAAAATTATTTCCATAATTAATTATCTCTGCTGCCACCTGGTGCTCATTTTTTAGAATGCAATTTTTAATTTACCTTAACAAAAATTATATCTATACTTTATACCTCTGCTGCCACCTGGTGTTCATTTTTAAGGTTGCAATTTATAATTTAATTATCTGAAAAATATCCATACTTTATTCTCTCTGCTGCCACCTGGTGTTCATCTTTGAGATTGCAATTTATAATGTAACTGAAAAATAATATCCATACTTAATTATCTCTGCTGCCACCTGGTGCTCATTTTTTAGAATGCAATTTTTAATTTACCTTAACAAAAATTATATAATAATTTAACAAACTAAATATGTGTTTGTATTTTCTCTGCTGCCGCCTGTTGTTCTTTTTTGAGGTTGCAACTTACAATTTAATTAACTGACAAATTATACCCATACTTTATTATCTTTGCTGCCACTTAGTGTTCATCTTTGATATTGCAACTTATAATTTAACTGACAATTTATATCCATAATTTATTATCTCTGCTGCCACCTGGTGCTCTTTTCTTAAAATGCAGCTTATAATTTAAATAATTCAAAAATATCCATACTTTATTATCCCTGCTGCCACCTGGTGTTCATTTGTAAGGTTGTCATTTATAATTTAACATACTGAAAATGTGTTTGTATCATCTCTGCTGCCACCTGGTGTTCATATGTAAGATTGCAATTTATAATATAACTTAGTTAAAAAAAAAAATAAAAAAAAATAAAAAAAATTAAAAGTCTGTCCATGCACGCCCCCTGTCACTCCCCTCTATCGTGCGGGCTTTATGGCAGCTTGCACTGCAATAAGCCTGCCTTAAGTCCATGGTACAACCACTGATCAGCACCAGTGTGGGAGCCCCCTCTCACAGTGTACAATTACCATGCTTCCCCCCACCCACTATAGCGGGCAGAGGGGAAGCACAGTCCATTTGTATGTATCGTAACCCTAGCGTAACATCTGGAGGGCACATGCCACTTATCTATCACTCTTTCAGTGAAGTCATTATCTGCACATTTCCTCTGAATCTACCACCCTCCCGTTTATATCCATGCCCTCATGTTCTATTACACCTCTTCCTTTGAAAAATGCCCCCTCCTCTAGCCTGTCACAACCCTTGATATATGTGAAAGCTGCTGTCATGTCCCCCCTCTCCCTTCTCTGCTCCAAGCTATACATGTTTAGTTCCTCTAGCCTTTCTTGGTATGTTTTGTGACACATGCCATGGACCATTTTAGTTGCTCTTCTTTGCACAGTCTCTAATGTATTTATGTCTTTCTGGAGATATGGCCTCCAGAACTGAACACAGTATTCTAGGTGAGGTCGTACCAACAATCTATAAAGGGGCATCACTACTTCTCTCTTTCTGCTACTAATCCCTCTTCCTATGCAACCAAGCATCTGACTTGCCTTTCTCATTGCTTTGTTACATTGCTTGGCTACCTTTAAGTCAAATGATCTCCTAGATCTCTTTCCTCCTCAGTAGTTTCTAATGTAGTGCCATTAATAATATATTGAGCTTTGGGGTTCTGTGCCCCAAGTGCATGATTTTGCAGTTTTTGACATTAAACTGCAGTTGCCAGACTCTTGACCATTCCTCCAGTCTACCTAGGTCATCCCTCATTTTCTGTACACTTCCTGGCATGTCTACCCTGTTACATAACTTTGTGTCATCTGCAAAAAGGCATATTTTTCCCCTTGATACCACAGGCAATATCACGTATAAAGATATTAAATACCACTGGTCCTAAAAAGTACTCAAATAAAAAAAAATAATACCACTGGTCCAAGTACAGATCCCTGGGGTACTCTGCTGACTACCTTACTATCCCCAGAGGGGATTCCATTTACTACAACCCTCTGCTGTCTATCCTGTATCCAAGATCATATCCATGCAACTATCTTTAAGTCCAATCCGAAAGTTTCCAGCTTATTTAACAGTCTGCGATGTGGCACACCCTTGAAAATACTGTTCCGTTTAAAACGCATTTATCATTTTGAAGTACAGTATCTTTGCTGATACCTGGTGGTTATCTCCGAGGTTACAAGTTATAATACAACTGAAAAATTATACCCCTGCTCTTATTTAGCAGAATAGAAACAATTTAAAACAGAAAGAAATTATTAGAAGAGTTCTTCAAATACTCAGAAATATTTTTTTATCCTACATATCAAAACAAAAAACAGATATAAAAGCAACAGTGCATGCATTTGTTTATGTGTTACCTTGATGTCTATTGGAGGCTTTTGCAAGTTGATATCCCTTTCAACTAAAATACGGTTTTCGGTCCCATCAACCTCACACAGAGCTGTCATACGAATGATATTGTCTTCACTCACATATTTTCCATACTGAGCATATGTCAGTGGGACAGATATGTGTTTTTCTAGATCATAAAGAATAAAGAGGAGAAATCATGGAATGTTCACAGATGCCTCATATATATAACATGTTTCCCAAAATGTTTTATACTTTTTTCTAAAATAATCTTTGGTAATATGTTGTCCTATTAAAAAGAATGTAAGGAATCTAAGATCTGACTAGCTAAGTACCATTTACTAATATGTGAAACTGAAAAATAAAATATTGTGCAAAAGTTCATTTATTTCAGTAATTCAGCTTAAAAGGTGAAACTAAGATATTATATAGACTCATTACATGCAAAGTGAGATATTTCAATCCCTTTATTTGTTTTAATTTTGATGATTATGGCTTACAGCTTATGAAAACCCCAACATCAAAATCTCAAAAAAAAAAAGAATAATGTGAAGAGGTTCAATATTGTAGGCTCAAAGTGTCACACTCTAATTAGCAAATTATTCCAAAACACCTGCAAAGGGTTCCTGAACCTTTAAATTGTCTCTCAGTCTGGATCAGCAGAATTCACAATCATGGGGAAGATGCTGATCTGACAGTTGCGCAGAAAAGCATCATTGACACCCTCCACAAGGAGGGAAAGCCTCAAAAGGAAATTGCAAAAGAAGTTGGATGTTCTCAAGGTGCTGAATCAAAGCACATTAATAGAAAGTTAAGTGGAAGGCAAAGTGTGGAAGAAAAAGGTGCACAAGCAGCAGAGATGACCGCAGCCTGGAGAGGATTGTCAGGAAAAGGCCATTCAAAAGTGTGGTGGAGCTGCACAAGGAGTGGACTGAAGCTGGAGTTAGTGCATCAAGAGCCACCACACACAGACGGATCCTGGACATGGGCTTCAAATGTCGTATTCCTCTTGTCAAGCCGCTCCTGAACAACAAACAACGTCAAAAGCGTCTTACCTGGGCTAAAGAAAGAAAGAACTGGTCTGTTGCTCAGTGGTCCAAAGTCTTCTGATGAGAGCAAATTTTGAATCTCATTTGGAAACCAAGGTCCCAGAGTGTGGAAGAAGAATGGAGAGGCGCAATCCAAGATGCTTAAAGTCCAGTGTGACGTTTCTACAGTCTGTGTTGATTTGGGGAGCCATGTCATCTGCTGGTGTTGGTCCACTGGGCTTTATTAAGTCCAGAGTCAACGCAGCCATCTATCAGGACATTTTAGAGCACTTCATGATTCCTTTAGCAGACAAGCTTTATGGGGATGGTGACTTCATTTTCCAACAGGACTTGGCACCTGCACACACTGCCAAAGGAACCAAACCCTGGTTCAATGACTGTGGGATTACTGTTCTGTGCAGTGCCACAGGCTGATAGCATCCATGCCACACTGCATTGAGGCAGTAATTTGTGCAAAAGGGGCCCAAACCAAGTACTGAGTACATATGCATGATTATACTTTTCAGAGGGCTGATATTTCTGTATTTAAAAACCTTTTTTTATTGATTTCATATAATATTCTAATTTTGTGAGATTTTGATTTTAGGGTTTTCGTAAGCTGGAAGACATAATCTTCAAAAATAAAACAAATAAAGGCTTGAAATATCTGACTTTGCATGTAATGAGTCTATATAATATATTAGTTTCACCTTTTAAGTTGAATTACTGAAATAAATGAACTTTTGCATGATATTCTAATTTTTGGAGTTTCACCTGTATAGGGCTGGATCCAGAGCTTGAGATTAGTTACTCCTGGGCTAAACCATGTTGATTGCAGGGGAGTCATATTTCATCTGTTGCAAACAGTATTAGAGTTGAGAGGAGATGTTTCGTATCCCAAGTCTAAATAACAGTGTGATAGTAACGCTGGTCAGTGTCTGTGTGCAGTAAGCAATTCAAAGATATATCCCTGCATGCAAAGAATACAATTAACTTGACTCCCCCTGAAATCAACATGGTTTAGCCCAGGAGTAACTAATTTCAAGCACTTACTTAAGCCTGGATCCAGCCCATAGGCATAATCAAAGGAAGCCATTAAATTACTGACAACAAGAGCTCTTCTTGGAGAATGCTAATGACTAGACTGCAATTGCCATGTTCCAGACTCTTACTAGTCCTAAGTTCACAATTCAAGGCAAACACAGAGCTGTCTTTATATAGACTTAACCCGTATCCATAGGGAAAAAATATGGAGAGAAATGATTTGTCTCAACCTTACCTTTAGTTAACCAAAGCAGCAATGTGTTCTGCTAACCCACCAAACTATAGGCCAACGACAGAAACAAACAAGGGATGTAGCATGTAGAAAGAAAACCATGAACAACAAACACATTGGGCCTGATGCAGACCTACGCTCAGGTGCGTTTTTACCCCGGTCGTAAGCGTAAAAACGGCCTTTTGTACTTACTGCGCATGCGCCGGCCAGATGTTACGCTCATGTTACGCTCTGTGAATCAGAGCGTATGGGCCGTCAGCATAACACCTTCGTACATACGCTGCCTGCCAAATGAAATCCGTAATTACGCTCTGGGGGCGGGGTGAGCCATTTAAATCATACAGTATGGGCGTGCTAAGCGTCATAACTACGCAATTAGCTTACGGACGACGGCGGTTACGCTCAGAAAAGTTAGGGTAGGTTTTGCTGAGCGTAAGAAGGCAAAAGTAAGTACGACCAAGGGGAGTGCCGAGGGGAGTGCATCGTAGGTACGCTGGCGTAAATACACTAAGGGTTTCATGAGCGTAGGTCTGGATCAGGCACATTGTCAATAATAATCAGTATAGTGCTTTTATTAAGACAAGAAAAAGAAAGCAAAGGGGAAGGTATTGGAAAGGGGGGGGGGTGAGAGGCCCCCAAGGATCGCCATATAAAGGAATAGTGGTAAGGCACCAGTGAAAGGTCCCTAACAACCACTATCTGATTGAATCCTATGGTAAGGAATCTAAGATTTAGGAGTAACCCCGTCCCCCATCATTGAAGTTAAAATACCTTCCATATTAGGTGCATACATGCCCCAAATTCCCTAATGTTACACCTTTATGCAGTTAGTAAAGGACCCTCACTGTGTAATGTAATTTATTAATATATTAGTGCCAAAGGTTATTAACACATAAATGTACCCTATCTACCCACTGCTCTAAAAGGAAAATGACAGAGATGCAAGATTAAACGAAATGGCTATATCTATTAGAAGAACATATGATGAAAACAAACTATAGATTTATGTTATATCTAACAATGGGCCTGATCCAGCGTTACGAAAATTCGCACGACGGGCGAATGCGAACGTTCGCTCGGGCGTATCAACATACACGCCCCTAACACTCCCATAGTAAAGTCCCTGCTTACGGCGGCTATACCCTACACTGGGTACGACCGTCGGCCGTACGAAAATTCGCACAAAATACGCTGAGCGTACGGGCTTAGCACGCCCATACTGTACAATTTAAATGGCTATCCCCGCCTCCCTGTAGTAAAACGGGCGCCCAGCCGACCATCGTAAAGAAAATACGCCCCGCGAGCGAAAAATACGCTCACAATACGCCCGCTATTCGCTCATGACGCTCGGGCGACAGGAAGCTGTCATACTGGGCATGCGCGTTGCGAATTTTTTCACGAATTTTCGCATACGCTCGTCGTACGCTCGCTTGCGGTCGTTGCTCTGGATCAGGCCCAATGTGTCCCCGAAATCCAAAAGGCTCATAATTGTTACTGTCACTGTGGGAGATCTTTACATACCTTCACTGGCACCCAAGGGAAGAACCTTTGCGTCTGCCCAGATCTCATGCTTGTGTTTCCCGGTGTACAGAATGCTTGACGAGGTCATGTTCACCATCACTCTGATGGTGCCAGTGGTCAGGTTCTTTAAGTTCAATATCACATTTAAGTCCTGACCAAGTGTGGGGACCTGGTTCATGGTGATTGTTCCAGAAAGCCAATCATTTCGTCTTGAAAATTGTTCACCTTTTTTTCTAAAATGAAGTATTTTCTTCTCAATCTCTATGAGGGGACTCTCTAACAGTTTGTCGATGGCATTGCTGAATAATTCTCTTTCCTTTAGTGTATCTAGTAGACAAAGTGGTCTTCATTATTTTTGCAAAAGTGACCTATGGCCCTTCAGGTGTTGTAAAACTACAAAACCCAGCATGCTCCAACAACATAGACACAGCTGATAGCTGGCAGAGCATGATGGGATTTGTAGTTTCACAACACCTGGATGTGTCACAATCAAGATCAAATAAAATAAAAAAATACAATTGCATGAACATGAATATATGGATAGGTATCCACCTCCTCCATTTTGTAAAAGTTCATGTTTAAACATGTGTGCATTGATCTATTAGTCATACTAATTTCCTGTCCCCATTCTGAAATACATGCAGTAGACTGGATTTAGACCCTGCACGTTTTCCGTATGTGTAGGGGTCTGGCAGTAAGCACAATAGATGGGAGTGAACTCCCCTCTCTTGATCGTAACAAGTGTGACTTACGCTGCCATAAGGCAGCCCTAAGTCACACTTGCGGATCAGTGGTCCGACTGACCGCTGATCCACTCGTAAGTGGGTGGTGACACCCACACTTTGCACTTTGCATGCTTCCTCCCGCCCACACTGTACACCCCGCCCACACTGTACAACCCGCCCACAGGCAGAGGGGAAGCACTGCCTCTTTGTTTGTATAACTAAAGTAACATCTGGAGGCGCATGCATGCAATGTGTGATTGCACTATAACATTTACATTTGACTTATAAAGCTAAATAATATGTAATATTAAGCATTAAGTCGGATAAATGATGACTGGGACTATTGGAATTCAGCAACTCACTTAAAATAGATTTATTTTTCTTTAAGTTCAGACAGTTATAACTATATTTTTTTATATATGAACACAAAATAGAAAAGTCCCCACTAATTAGGGCAGCTATGTATTAAATTTTTGAACAATTTTAAAGGACACAATAAGAAACTAATAATAATGGAATCATGTATAATACAGGTATGACTATACTAATGTTGGTATATTTTTCTTGCTTTATAATATTTGATTACAGCATTGGTATATCTGTGAATTGGGAACTGACCATTTTATAAACATTTAGTATAATTTCTTTATAGTTTATACAGTTCAGTTAAACTTTAATATATTTTTTTAAACTTGAATTAGAAAAAAAGGTCATGTTAATGCAAAGAGGTCGGACGTTACAAGGCTCTTGCCTGCCTGGGGGGCTTGTCTTGCTTTGAAAGTATAATAAGCAGCTAATGAAGGGTTGTCTAACATGTTGGAGATAGCGGACCTGATTCAGAGATCCGCTGCCGATGGGATCTCAAATATACGCATCTAAGTGGCAGGTCGGAGCAGGTTACAACCCACTGAATAAACAGTCACTCCCCTTGCAAACAGCGGCCGGACCTAAAGTTAGACCTGCATTGACTTCCAACCTTATGTGCAATAGTTGCGTATATTTAGGGTCCTATGTCTGTAATCGCACCCACTTTCCCTCATCTCAAGGCCTCCTTTGGTTCCTAAATTTCCGCTGGACTTAGGATCGCAATTGTTTCCAACCGATTCACAAGTCCGCCCTTAAAGCATTTCCGACCCTAACTTCAACGTTCATGGCGTTGCACTATTACTACGCATGCGCAGTTGATGCTAAATCGATCCGATCCTAAATATACGCACCTAACTATCGTTAATATCGTATCTCTGAATCAGGCCCAGCAGCACTAAGTACTGTCTATTCAAGTGTTAATTACAGCTACGACATCAGCACTTGGCTGAGCAAACTGAGCATGTGCAGTAAGTTTCAGTGCTTTAGCTCCCTACAAAAAGCCCTGCACTGAGATCCAGAGCTCAGATTCCAGTCTGAGATTCTGTCAGTGTGTTCAGTCAGAGATTCTGTGAGAGGAGTCTATGTCAGGAAGCTGTCTTCAGCCTTTGTCAGGTAATTTTTACTCAGAAAGGGGTAGTTCCTGAGCTCCGTACGACAGTGAATTTACGCAAGCCAATTATGGAAATTCACCGTCAAGGAACATCTGCGCATGCACACAGCAGATGTTCCCTTAGCGTAAGTGCTATCATACGTAAAGAAGTTACGTGCGACAGTACTTATGGGGAAGGGGCAGGCCCTTCCCTTACGATGGCTCAATCCCTGCCACATAGGCAAGGATAACCATTTAAATGAAGCCTACTGAGTGGGGGAAGCCCCAATACGATTACGTTGTAATATTTAGTCGTAGTCGGAATATTTAATGTAGGAATCCAGATTTACTACAGAGAGCAGGAAGTGCAGGGGGTGTGCGCTCCCCGCTGCGCGTTATGGTTACGGACCCTCAAACGCACGTAATGCGTAATGCGCGTGTGGGTCTGGATCTACCCCAAAATTACTAGAAGCTGTTTGTTTTCTTAAGGGGAGCCTTATTCCTTTGCTGTAATTGAACGCTGTAAATCTATATAAAATGTATCCTACATGAACTATTGATATGCTGTACATGAAACCTGTTATATTTTACAGAGACCAACGTTCCTGTGTTTCCAATAAATTAGCAGCCTGGTTAAGCATTTTACTTACTCATTATTGTGGATTAACCTCCAGTGCATTTGACGCTGTTATTACTAATTACAACTAATTACTATAACAACAACTTTTAACTTTTATTTCTTACACATTATTCATCTGGTTATTTTAAAAAAATAGCCACCATTTCAACATTACAGAGACCTTGGAGGCCCTGCATTCATGATATGCACAATAAATACATTTCACTGCTTTCTTTTAGATTGTTCTCCTTACCTTCTGAGTACTTGTAATTGCTTGTGACATCCACTCGGTCATCAGTCCCCACAGCTTTTGTGCTAATATATTTTCCAATGTATTTGGTGTCATTTGAAATTCTCTTCTTTGTGCCATCATTGAAGGAGATCCAGTGTGAGAGGTCGGCATTCACAGATGCAAACATGAAATCGACATCATGTTTCAGGCCAACATCACCTTCTTTAATAGCCACAAGGGGTGCAGGGCCACAGCAATATATCTCTAAGATCCAATTAAATCACAGTAGAATTAAAACTGCATTTGCCGCCTGTGAATCTATTGTACTTCTTTTTTTTTTATATAAAAGACAATTCTTGGTATCCAATCAGATTATTACAATGCTTTGCAATATTTTGGTAATGGAAGCTAGGGTTAGATGATTTGTTATAGGTTACATGACATCTGTTCTGTACACAAAAACAATAAGAAAAAGTAAGAGTGAACATGATTAAAGAATAAACAGTTTACTTCAGAAACACACAAATCAATGTCATTTTCCATTTATAAATACAATACAAAGTATATAGGATTTCTCATACTGTCATTTTTGTCCAGTGGTGTTGAATCCATCACCTGCCAGCCATTATAATGTGGACCGAGATCTTTACGGGCAAACCAGGACTCATTCCACACATGGAAATTCCTGTAGAGTTTCAAATACATTGTATAAATATTTTTTTCTGCCCCAATCCATCTAGATCACCTTCCCTCAACACACTAAGAACTGGTTCATATTACATATAGACATATAGACAGTACCGCTCCTAGTTTTTGAACAGGGTCTTATGCCCAAGGCCCTGTGTCCTGGGTGGCCCCCATCAGCCTAATTTACAGAGCTGTGTGCTGACCCCACCGCAACTACTCCCCGGCATCATATACAGAGCCAGGCATGCTACTAATATAGCAGGCGGCTGCAGCTCTGCAAATAAAGCTGTCAGCTGAGTGTTAACCAGCCGTTGCAGCAAGCAACCTGCACTTATCGACCTGTGCATGTGTCAGTTGGAGGAAGTAGGGTGCCATCGAGGAGGCTTTGCCCTGGGCCTCCTTCACTGCTAACGGCACCCTTGTATATAGATCAGTAGCAGCTTATACATGAAGATCAGTCATCCTTTGCAGTAACTCCCACCACAGAGGCAGAAAACTCTCCAGATTTAAACTGCAGTTCCAAAGTTCACCAATTGGGGCTGCTGTTCTGCTTAAGTCTCTGGTCAGGTATTAGGTATCATTAATTACCTGCTATGGATTGTACCTGACATCTGCTTGTTTAAACCCTGTTACTACCCTGTTACATAACAGACCTGGATTATCAATTACCTATTGTCTTTGGACTACCCGACTCTTGCCTGTTTTGGTATCTGCACTGGTATTGTTTTTGCATTCTATCACTCTATCATTCAGTTTATCCTGCTACATTCTCTGCTATCTCTATGCTAATATGTATGCCAGTCTGCGTAACTTGGCATTGCCTGTGTGTTATTATTTTTGCAAGCTCTCAGCTCTGCCTCTTATAAACCAGATTCTTTCTTCATCATTTTGCAGAGTCACCTTATTTTGACTACACCACGCCCCTGGGATTGTGACACAGATTAACATCAGTGCAGGAATTGGGACCTAAAGAATTGTAAAAGTAATTCAAACTTGGCAAAATTACTATTTAATTTAATAAAATCTCCAAAAATTTGCCTCAGTCCTGTAGTGTGAGAATGTGAAAATGTGTGCAGCAAATATATATATATAGTAAAATAATAAATTGCTATAGCTTTTGAGTAAAGCCCATTGAGGCTCAGCTCATTGGGGCTAATCCAGCCGTAGTAACTATGGCGGGCGTAAGATCGGCTGAAAAACCAATCTACGCATGCGCCAGGCAGATATTGCCTGGCGTAACTAGGATCGTGGATTGGGCGTCCGTAGCACAAGCATAGTAACGCTGGAGGGGCGTTACTACGCTCTAGTTAGTGTGGGGAGGCGGGGGGAGAGAGGGTAATGAGGTTGGGAGGGCGGCATTATCGTACTAAAGCCGCCGTCCCAGCGTAGTTACCCTCGATTACGCCAGCTGAAGGCTACCCTAACTTCAGCCGGCGTAATCGAGGGTAACTACGCTGGGGGCAGGGGGGGTCCCACAATGTAACACTGAGCGTTAGTACGCTCAGTGCTACATCGTAGGTCTGGATCAGGCCCATTGAGTCTGCCCATTTCATTAAAATCCCACTGACCCTAGACCTTATTTGATTCCAATTTAGTTTAAGATTTAAGGGTTGCCAACTCCGGAAGAACCCAGAGGGAAGCCATAGATTACTGTGAGGAGGTGGGGCTTAATTATGCAATTTATGCAAATCACCTCATTAAGCCCCACCCCCTGTCAATCACCCGTGTGATCTCAAATATTAAAGGGGTGGACGGGACTCGATGACATCTGGTGATTACACTGGTGATTGTTTGGGTGTCAGGGCATGCTGGAGATTTGTCGGCTCTCCCGGGATACCAGGAGAACAACCCAAATTTCGGGAGTCTCCCGAATATTCCGGGAGAGTCGGAAACCCTGGTTTAAGGTCTAGAGTATACATATATTTATCCCAAACATGATTATATTTTTCCACCTGTAATACCTTCGATTCATTGGTACTATACTTAAAAATGACTACATGACAAGCAAAAAATAAATAGCAAATATTTGTATTTACCAGACCATATCCTGCAGAGATGCATTGCTGGTTCCATTGATGTCATAAAACAAATCAATAAACAGGTTTCCATTCTTGTCATGGGCTGAGTTGAAGTTGGTAATTACACGTGTTGGGATTCCCAAGCACCTAAGCACTATATTAATACAACGAGATGCTATTTTTATGTACTGTCTGCAAAAGTGATGCAGCAACAATAAAGAAACAAAACATCAAATACAATTAGTATAAAAAGTATGTGTAAAGTATACACATAGAGCAGCTGTTGTTTCAAGTAATTTCAACCTAATAACTTGCCAGTGCCACTGGAGTTATCATGCAATAAATATGCTACCTCAATAGAGGGTCAACATCTAAATGTTAAAAGTCATTGGGCCAGATCCAGATATATGTTTTCATTACGTTTCAAAACGTAGCGTAATTACTATGCACTCCCCTAGTGTTTTTATGTCTTCAGCTAGCATGAATACGCTAGCGGACGTAGCTCTGGATCTGGCCCCTTATAGTGTAGATGTTGACTGTGATTTTTTTAGGAGGACCTAATGCAGTTGGTTCATTGTATACAGGGCAAATGTCTCATTCTGACCATAGGGAGGTCTGACTAAGAGTAACTCTGTTCTGTATAGCATACTGGTGAAATAAAAATGAACAAATACAATATGTGGTGAATAATAAAGTTGCCATAGACTGTATAATATGTAATATAGTACGGTTGTCCTAGTAGGAAAGCGAAAAAAATATAATGGTCTAAGACTTTGTCACCATGTATCCTCTATATATCCCTCTACAACTAGTATACCATTGTAGAATGTTAGAAATTTAGTTGAATTAAAATACATAATCTATAGGTATAAAATACAGAACATAACTACCATGAATGGTCCTTACCTGTGCAGAGCAGTCCACCATACACCCAGCATTGCCCATACTTCACAGGCTTGTATCCCTGGTAGTACCAGTCTTTTAAGATAACAGGGCTTCCGTTCCAGCTGGTGGGGGGTATGCCATCATCATAGAATCCGCTCCAGTTCTCCACGAGGACGCCATTCTCATCTTTACTATTCAACTTCCAAATACAGTATGTAAGAGACACAGATAGAGCAACTTGAAATATAATCCCTTGTCAGAGCAAGAATTATACCCCACAATGATGGTATGTAGTGGACTTTTATAGTTATTTGAGAGAAATTAGTTGATAGGAAGTTCCTCATGTTTTCAACTGTAAGATATGTGTCCAAACCAAAATTGTATTGCTTGCTGGGATGGTGAAAGAATCCATGATTACTATTTCTGTACTACTGTATTGACTGATCATATCTAAACTGATATTTGTAGTATAATGTAGTATACACTGTCTGATGACAATGGGTTGATTCCAGACTTCTGAATTGTAGCTCATCATTCATACATTGCGGTTGTGGCTATCCAACTCAATGAGGAATGATAGAGGGACTGGGTTGAGCTTGTATCTGGATGTTTTCAGTCAATTTACAGCGTTCTCTTTTAATGTTTACCCATTCAGACCTTAATACTTCCAGGAAATGATGTGCACTTTACTCGGAAACTTAATGTTGCCCCTGGAAGTCTGTCCAGTTAGTGGAAGTACTTTCAATACAAACATATGAATGTCAGGATAGTTCAGTACAGCACTAAAGTTCTATTGGAAATCTCTTACTCCAGGGTGTAATGAAAGTTATAAGGTTGACAGTTATTATGTTGGCAGCAAATGGCGGACAGGTTACACATGTTGACAACTGTTGCATAGAATATCGTTGACACATTCTATAATCAACAATATCCCAAATCCTAAGCCTAACCCTGAACCTAACCCTACGCTTAACGTTAACCCCAACCTTAACCCTAAGTCTATTTCTAACCCCATTCCTAACTGCAACTCAAAGCCTTAAACTCTAAATCCTCTAACCTTAAGCCTAACCCCGACACTAGACCAGATTCACAGATATGTATGTGTGTTATATACGTGTGTATTCTTAAGATTTTTTTTAACTGCGCATGCCTAGAACCCAAAAATACGCACGAGAAACCTAGCCACATGAGTCACACACACACGCCTCAACCTTCCAATCGATTCACATGCGTGGCTAGAGGGGCAAGACACTTAATGCAAATGAGCTCTACACGGACTAGTAATGTACAGTATGGGTGTGACAAGAGAGTTAAGAGAGATTCACAAGCAGGAGTAGCTTGCGTAGCAAAACATACGCACCCCCTTAATGAATAAACACTGTCCCCCATTCTACAGCGAGTTTACAACAACAACGGCTATTTAGGTGTAATAGAACACGAGGGCATGGATATAAACTGGAGGGTGGCAGGTACAGGAGGGGACATATATAAAGGAAGAGGTGTAATAGAACACGAGGGCATGGATATAAACTGGAGGGTGGTAGATTCAGAGGAAATGTGCGGAAAAATGACTTCACTGAAAGGGTGATAGATAAGTGGAATATTCTCCCATCTGAGGTGGTTGAGGCCAATACAGTAGAGCAATTTAAACATGCTTGGAATAAATATAAGGGTATCCTAAATTGTAAACCAAATTGAGGGTAAATAGGGTCAAGGGTCAGTATAGGTTTAAATAGACAAATGGGCAGACTAGATGGGCCATGCGGCTCTTATCTGCCGTCACTTTCTATGTTTCTATGTTACACACAGAAAAACATGACCAAGTGTGTGGTTGTGATTAGGTACAGTCACTTCTATCCTTGCATCGCACCTGCGTATATCTATGATGCATATTTTTAGGTAAGCACGCAATTTCAATCCTGTGTGAATTAGGTGCACTAAGACTAACTGTAACCCTGGGCCTGATCCTGAACAACGATGTAGCGCTGAGCGTGCTAACGCTCAGCGTTACATCGCTGACTCCCCCTGGCACTCCCCCTGTGCGGAATATGTTCCCATTCCCAATAGCAAATTTCTATTTTCAGCCTATTCCGAAACAATGCTACAGCCGCTATTCAGCTGGAGGCTGTATCATGTATGAAATATGGTACCTCGGTCCGGAAAACACCTCCCTCACCTCAGCGATACTACTTACCATGACCAGACAATGGGCCTGATCCAGATCAACGATGTAGCGCTGAGCGTGCTAACGCTCAGCGTTACATCGCTGACTCCCCCCTGGCACTCCCCCTGTGCGGGCGTATGGCCCCTTCCTTACGCCGGGTGAAGGCTACCCTAGCTTCGCCCGGCGTAAGGAAGGGGCCATACGCTCACACAGGAGCGTATGGCCGCCTAGCCCGCCCCCCTAGCCTCATTTACTTACCTCCCCCCGCCCTCCAGGAGTAACGTGAGCGTTGGGACGCTGGAGGACGTCCCCTCCAGCGTCCCAACGCCGCTACTATGGACGCCCGATCGTAGATCGGGCGTTTCCATAGTAACGCCGCCCAACATCTGCCCGGCGCATGCGCATTAGCGCTACGGCCGCCGTACTAGCGACGGCGGCCGTAGCTCAGGATCAGGGCCCCTGACACTAGTTCTAACCTGTGATAAGTGGCTTTCTAGAGCAGAAGAATTAGTGGAGAACAGTAACAGAGCAGCAGAATCAGTGGCGTTATAATTAGTTGGTAGCGACAGTGAGAGATAGCAGCATGGAGCAGCGTGACAAATAGTGATAAGCAACAGCGGGAAAGGAGAGACACAGGCAGCAGGACAAAGAGAGAAAAGCAGCAGCGGTGCACAGCAGGGAGCAGACAGCAGGACAGGAGTAATACAAGCAGCAGGGGACAAGTTAAAGGACAAAGCAGCAGGGGACAAGTTAAATATAAATGTCATCAGGCAAGTACCAAGACTCGAAAAAACAATGAGATTTTTTCCTCTATTACCCTCCGATACCGCTGGTAATGCATTAGATGCGCCTTTCCTCTATCTCTTCATCATACCGCTAAGACTTCTCCACTCAGAGCCACAGCAAGCACCACACGGACATCATCAGGACATACACCTGCTGCCCACCATCAGGAAACAAGTTCCCTACCCATCACTCACTATATGCCTACTACCAAGACATCTTTATGGTGAGTGTTATTTATCCATGAGACAATCAATATCGCGGTGATAATACGCCAGATGCGGCCAATATTTTGATTTCTCTCTCCCCATATTGAACTACTATCACGACTACAAGGACCATCACCTACTGACCTGCTGGACTGCTTGTAGACCTTGGAACTCACACCCAGACTCTATTATAACCCCACATTATTCCAGCCCTGTCCCTGTACCCCAAGTACCAAAACTCGCCAGTTGTAATGTAGACAATCAAAATGTCAACCGATCAATTTGTAGACAGGTCTGAGTTAAGCATTATGGACTATATTCACACTAAGTCATATATACTGTACAGTAACCTCTGCTACGAAGGCTATCGTACGGAATTTGTGATTGACAAGTCCACAAGTAGGAGACCAGGCCCTCCCCCCACCCTCCTATGTGCAGATTGAGTATCCGCCAGCAGGGACACTACCTTTCGTAAGCTGCCAGTCGCTTACTGTATGATTTGCATGCCTCTGCCCCTGCATATCTCCTATGCATCGGGGGTAGGCATGCTCCCTGTGCAGGAGGTTCTGATCCACATGGAGTGCAGCATCAGTTGGCTGCACTCCATTGTGGATAACATGGTCCTGCGCATGTGTAGTACCATTTTACTGCAGACTTCCGTACATAGTGTGCAGATGTCTACAGACATTATTAATTCTGAATACTGTCCTATGTTTTACATATATTATATTATATATTACACTTCTGAAGTTTTCTTGCATTTACTTTAAGCTCACAGATGTTACAAATAAAAACTAACATAATACTCAAATGTCGACATTTTGACTGTCTACATTCTGACTGACTGTCGATATTTCATACCAGACCCAGTACCAGGTATGTATAATGTTGATCTGGTGTCTGTTGTTCAGTTTGACAGTGAAATAGTCAACTTTATGGTGTCAATTCTTTCAGTAGAATAGAAATTGTGTCTGTAGAATAGAAAACTTTTCAACAGATTGGAAACACAATCCATTATAGTTCAAATAAAAAGTTTATAATTGTTATTGTGTTTCATTTGTTGTCAATTCTTCAATGTGTAAAATAAATAGACATTTGTTTGTGTTCTGCAAAGCACTGTCATTCATATAACCCAGTCAGATAGCAGATCACCATGCATATTTTAACTCAACAAAACTGGACTGTGCATATGGTATTATATCACCCTTTATTTATTTTTTCCAATAGCGGGCCTTGCTGTATCCACGCATTGGTGCGAGAGCTTTGGAAACCACTCCTATCGTGACATTTATGACCCATTCGCATTTATATAGGCGACAGATCGCAACTCCCTGCCTACACTAAACAATACTAAACCCCTCACGATTGTGACCTTCCCCCTTACAGATGCCGTCAACATTTTCAAAAGTCTAAAAAACTAGATTGTGCAAATTGCGTTCTTATCCGATGGCACAGAAGGGCGTGGAGAATGCATAATAGGGCAATATCCAATGCAACCACATGGTAAAAAGATGAAAGTCTAGCTCTGGTCCTTGTGGCTTAAAGCACTTTAGTAGTTAATTAATACTTTTCATGAAATATCTTGTTAAGAACTCACCGTGGCTGTAAGGACCCTGCACACATATAGGGGATTGTTTCTCTGGGCGACATCTGAGATGGGGTCATTCTGATAATTAAGGCTTCGATTCAAAATAGCGAAGCAGATTTCAAGAATGCTTTTTTCAAACTGCATCCAGGCAATTCCAAGCAAAAATAAAAGAAGCATATCATTAATAAAAATAAAGTATATTAAACATGTTCATGACATAATATTTTCAATAATAACCGTTTTAAAGTGTTAGCACTATTTATGGAAAACCTTGGTGGATTTTCATATAGATTTAACTTCTCTCAAATCATGGATTCTGCAAAACCCACAGTCCCTGTGACTTCCAGCAGTAGGTTCCAAGGATGCATCGAAGTGCAGAGACACTAGGGGGCACCACAAGCCATGGGAGTAGCTGTTACAGACTTTAGCAGTACATTTATAACATAAAATATATTTGTATCTACTTTACTTAAATTTTTTGTTCAATCTAACTTTTGTATAGGTTTATTTTTGTTAGTTTTAATGGACTAAACTGTGTTGTAAAAAAAGATTTAATTGGAACTGTTATTTGGCAGATATTGCCCAGGATCACTTTGAAAATAAAGAGATTGTTTTGGCCATAGGTGGTATCATCCAATTGCTTTAGAAAGTTTGTTATGTGACATTTGTGCCACAACACTAAAAGCATTGGAAAGGCTCGAAATAAAGTGAATTACAGAATTTCAACTTTTATTCAGTTCAGTTTACAATGAAAATTCAAGTACTGGCAACAAACAAAATGACATGATTTACCTCTAATTCTCCAAATTACTTCAGTGGAAGAAGAATATTGGGCCGGATCCAGAACTACGTCCGTCTTCCATAGACGGATGTAATTCACTGAACAATAGCTACTGCGCATTGTACGTAATCTGCGTACAAAAGACCGCATATACGCAATCTTTGTATCGAAATGATACGCAGATTACGTACAATAGCTACTACGCATGTCTTCCATAGACGGACGTAGTTCTGGATCCGGCCCATTGTAATTAGGTGGAAGAATAAACCAATGAGACCTTATTAAACTATTACTACATTACTAAGTCTGTCTTCTAATAATATGACATATTTTCAGATCTGTAGTAAAGTTTCTAACCCCAACCCCCTATACATATTACTCTCTAGTTTCTTATGGATCATTTGACAAACTGTTCAAATAAATCTTTGCTGCAATGATATGGGCACCCACAAGGTGGCACTATGCAGAACGGCAATTATGTGTCAGTACATACTGAAATTTTCTACAGACATCGGGACATGATTGATTGAGTGAATTTACGAGCTCACAAAAATCAAATCCCACAACGCAATGCAGTTTCAGACGAGTCTTCAGCATTGTGGGACAGTGCACACTGGTAAGATATCTGCTGAAACTGTTGTTTCAGCAACAACTGTATAACTCGTGTAATGTTTTAGACAAACATTTAAACATGTCCAAATATTAATGAATTCCTATGTCCATGAATTATAAAATCTCCAATTTCTCTTTAAAACCATGATGACATCACTTGTCACTATGTTTGTTAATGAAGCAGAAGCAATAAGGGTGAATGAAAAGCATCCTTTTATATTACTATAACTGCATCACAACTAACATTGGTCGCAGAAAACAGTTGTCAAAACTAACCATAGAAATAAATGGCCATATTGGTAGAGTGCACTGGGAGTCATTGAGCTCTTGATCTACCCATGGAACAAGTAGCTAACGGTAAAATAAGGCTACCCTAACTTCAGCCGGCGTAAGGAAGGGGCCATATGCTCGCACAGGAGCGTATGGCTGCCTAGCCCGCCCTCCCACCCTCATTAAACTAGCTCCCCCCGCCCACCTACACTAACCTGAACGTAGGGACGCTGGGGGACATCCCCTCCAACGTCCCTACGGCGCTGTCCGGCGCATGCGCAGATTGGCTTTTCAGCCAATCTTACGCTTACGCCTGCCGTCCTAGCGACGACGGGCGTAGGTCTGGATCAGGGCCAATGTGTCTGGATTGCGTACAATGCCTCCTCGCACGGATTTGCATACATATATCTACATCCAGATCTGAATGCATGTCCAATGGTGTATAGTATCGCAGTGTGATTTTGCGCTTGTTTAGAAAATGTACACACTGAGGGCCTCATTCATTAAAAACGATTTTGGGCCGCAATTTTACATCGCAGCCCATCGCGGCGATATCGGCGCGATTTAAAAAAAATAATTTGAAATTCATTAACCCGCGATTATTTTCAAACACAGGCGATGTTCTGTGATGTTTTTAGGGCTTTAAGTAATCGTGGCAAATCGTGTGTGTAAGAAAAAAATCCTAAGTGCTGCATGGCTGCAATCTGTAGCCATGCTATACTCATGGAACTACAAGGATCAGCAAAGGTGATCCTTGTAATTCTGTCAGTACAGCATGGCTACACTTGCAGTCATGCCGCGCTGCGTTTACAGTGTAAAAAAAAAACACATACATTAACCCTTACAGTGCTATAATAAAGTTTGCATGTGAAAAAATATATTTACCTAACTAACATTGCACCCTACGTGAGTGCACTTACCTTAGGTGGTCATCTCTCCTAATGTAAGTGTTGTTTGTGAAGTGTATCGTGTGTATAAAAAAAAAAATCTTTTTACACTCACCATTAGATGTCCGCATCTTGGGAGCCTTCTAATGTTCTTTAAATGATGGCTTCTTGTCTTTTCTTCCAGCTTTCCGAAAATTCTCCTGTTGACACGCAGCTGAAGTGGCTTCTTCTTCCTCCCGGCATCTTCTAATGACATTCCGGCCAGTAGGGGGCAGTGTTTATATACTGATGGTGACGTCAGGAACAGTAGAGCACCAATGTTCCTGACGTCACCTTTAGTATAGAAACACTGTAAACGCAGCACGGCATGACTGCAAGTGTAGCCATGCTGTACTGACAAAATTACAAGGATCACCTTTGCTGATCCTTGTAGTTCCATAAGTACAGCATGGCTACAGATTGCAGCCATGCAGCACTTAGGATTTTTACACACAAAAACACATGTCTGTTATACGGACATGTGTTTTTAATGGTCGCGATCGGGGCAAAAAATGAAATCGCAGCTCTATGGCTGCGATTTTATTTTTTGTGATTTAAAGGAGATTTCACCGCGATTCGGTGAAATCGTCTTTAATGAATTACAAACGTTCTATGTTTGTAATTTTAAAATGTCAGGACCGCGATTTTGGCACCCGCGATTAAAAAAAAAAAAAGTTGTGTGATTTTTAGCTCAATTAATACACTTTGGCGATTTTTAAGCTAAAAATCACACGAATTTTATAAAATCGCGTTTAATGAATGAGGTCCTGAGAGACTGATTGCATCCTGAAGGGACAATTCGTGGGAGAGAAGGGTTGGGTGGACATAGTCAAAGCTGAGTAACGGGCTGTACACAATTGCACCTGATCCAGACCCTAACGCAAATGTAAGTAGCCACAGTTTGGACCTAATCCAGATTTTCGTACGACACCCGACTTCTGCAAGATGCTTGCAGAAGTCAGGTGTTTCTCTGGCGCTGCGCGTGCCAGATGTTATTCTACAGATCTCCAGGCTTACGGAACTTCGTTAGATCAGTCCAACAGGGCGTCCCTCTAAATCCGCATTTGTAATCCCCACAAGGGGACGGGGATAGGCCTTAAGCAAAGTGGGCGGCGGTATGTACTTCTGCGCGTATCTACGTTTGGACGGACACTGGTCCATAGAGGGAATTTTAGGCAGGGTTCTAGATATGTAAGTGTCAAGAACTTCATAGGTGAGAAGGGAGTGGCAGGGGATGTCAGGGATGTAACTCCCTCTCATGTGCAGACTTAAAAACCTCTGAGCACAGAACACACATAGAGGTCTGAATCAGGTCCGTTATAGCAAAACCTTTGCACCAGTCACAGGTCAGGTCTGGAAGCTATTGACAGCTGACACTACACAACATACATTGGATGCCTTGTTACATTAATATTGTAAATGCAATACAAAAGGTATGTGAATGTGGCTTATGCAGAGCGCTGGTTTACAAAGTAAATAAAATCATGCATAATGTGTCCAGTTTTGCATTCATATCTGGATGAGCTCTAGGGCCTAGATCCAGACTTAAGTAAGTGCTTGAAATGAGTTACTCCTGGGCTAAACCATGTTGATTGCAGGGGAGTCATATTTCATCTGTTGCAAACAGCATTAGAGTTGAGGGGGGATGTTTCCTATCCCAAGTCTAAATAACAGTGTGATAGTAAAGCTGGTCAGTATCTGTGTGCAGTAAGCAATTCAAAGATATAACCCTGCATGCAAAGAATACAAGAACTTGACTCCCCCTGAAATCAACATGGTTTAGCCCAGGAGTAACTCATTTCAAGCACTTACTTAAGTCTGGATCCAGTCCTAGCTGAGGTCCATAATAAACAGATATTTACAACATTCAATTCAGCGAACGTGTTTACTAAAATACTAGTGGAGTACCTGATTATAGCCCCAAGTAAGTGATGAAATGTCATATTCAGTCCCCACAAATATGACTCCTTTTTCATTTAGAACATATTCTTGTCTTTCACTCTCATCTGCTAGAAAAACATCATCATCTGAAATGTGCAAGTAAAAAACATGTTAAATAAACACTAATCAGTATTCATCAGTGACACATTATAATTCTTGCTCAATGTGTAGCATTGTACCTTGGAACCAGGGGTTGAAGAGCAGATACAGACTACCAATGGGCTGTGGAGACATTGACTGTGTACTATTGGTGTTCAGAGAAACATACATCTGATATTGTCCAATTACAGCATCTGAAGGGCTGCTTATGTTCACATTGACGGCGTTAGAATTGCTCGAGGTGAAGACCGAACTCCATGAATGTGGATTTTCATTTCCGCTCAGCGAGAACACTGCTTTTGTTTTGGTTGCTTCTGATGGAAAGGGACCTTATACCAGAAGAATAAATACAATTAATAGACAGGTGTTTTGGTGCACATTTAACCATTGTGCTTTTTTATCAACTTGACATATTATGAAGGTAGAACAGATCCAGACTTAAAACTTTTTTGCAATCAGATCTCCAAACAGCTGCCTTGCAAACTCTACCCTGAACCTCTGTATGATGTGTCTAAGAGGCGTATCTACCCCCTTGGCCAGGATAGCACCCACCAGGGGCACCAGCCAAATGCCACTTTGGCTAAGAGGTAGTATCACCTACTTGAACCATTTTACAATCCAGCCGCAGTCTGACTCCAAACCAGCACCGCTGGTCTGGAGTCAGACTGCGGCTGGATGCTAAAATAAGGGCCGGCTTTCCTTACCTTTATAATCTCATCCATCGAGTGGGACTGCGGCTTCGGCAAGCATATGAAGTCCCGCGGTGGCATGATTTAGCTCTGATGATCTGTTCCAATTACGTAGCCCTTTACAATTTTAACAATCATTATAATATAAGACTGGGTAGTAACACACCAGGGGCATATATACCCCTTGTCCAGGATGGCACCTGCCAGGGGCGCCAGCCAAAGGAGGGCGCTGCCCGGCGATGCCACCCTTGGCTGACATATAGCGTCGCCTAGTGCAGCGCTGCTCTGGAGTCAGACTGCGGCTGGATGCTTTTAAAATGAGGGCTGGCTGGTTGCTAGGATACCCGCAGTCACAGGCTTTTCTGTGACCACGAGACTTCAATTCCCTTGCAAGTCTCGGCCACCACGGGACTTCTATTCTAGCCGCAGTCCCGCTCGGAGGGCTCAGGTAAGGTAAGATAACCTGTACTGGGGGGGGGGGCTGGAGGCACATGATGAGAGTACTGAGGGGAGCTGGGGGCACATGATGGAAGTACTGGGAGTAATTGGGGGGGCACCAGTCCCTTACTTTACCAGGGGCGCTGGACCCATAGATACACCCCTGTGTGTCTTTATGCTTTCGTCAGAATGGAATGCATGTAATGTCATGTGATCTGGTTGGTTATGTGCAGTATGAAAATGATCTGCAGTCTAATTAAAATCTAACAATATATGATCCAAATGCAAGGGAAACACTAAAATATAGGTAGAGATAACGGATCTACTTTCTTTGTTGTTAACTGGACATAGAATATTGTAGAGCCAGCACTTACTATGTTCAGCAATACAATAATCATAGCCCTAATTCTAACCCTAACTGTAATCCTAACCCTAGTCCTAATTACTAATAAAAGGTGCTAATTACTTACCTCAGAATAATGCCATCTTCTGCTTGTACAATTATTGCACTGTAACGGCACGTAGTCACAAGCACACAGCATAGCCAATCTTAAGGCAGCTAAATATACATTGCACTATTTCAGGGTACAGCACTGTAATGTATACTGGAAATGGTGGCTATGAAGTGTGCAAGCAAATGCCTTAAAACTACATCTAAAATCATTTAAGTCAAATAATTATAATTTTTGTTACCTATTTTATTTGCTTATAACAAATAGTTACTAACTATAAAAATTGTGGTTCTGTAAATGTTGTATTTGTTTGAAGTATGAAATGCTGATCCAATGGCCCAAATAGGTCACAGAGTGTTAGCTCTCTAGACTTAAGCATGGTGCGCTCTAGGCTTTTCAGTAGATAATCTTTCCCATCATACCATCAAAAGACCGTTTCACCAGATTTCTTACCAGTGTGTACTGTCCAAAGATCTCCTAACAGATATACACCTGCAAAAAGAAGAAGATCTCTTTCCATGGTTAATCTGCCATATTAGGAGATCCAAAATATCAAATCAAAAGATCACAGATAATTTCAAAAGATATTTGAGCATCTTTGGACCATACACACTGGTCAGATATCTGGTGAAATGATTTTTTGATTGGTCAATTGGAAAGATTATATTTCGAATAAACCCCATTGTGTACACACTGTTTTATACACAACCTGCAACTAGCGCAAATGTTCTGATGTGAACTGCTTATTTCCACCTGTGTTCAGTCTGGGTGGCTGCAATTGAATGAGCATGCCCTTACTTACTCCACCAGTTCCCTGTCACCACGACATGACCTTAAAAAGTGATCAAGTGATCATTCACCTCTGGATTATTCCCCCACATCAAGCCATAATTGATTCTTATAAGTGAAAAATTATGTCCATTATGGGTACTATAATTATAGCTCATTTTTTCTGAGATAAAATGTTAAGGTAGAAGTTGTTGAGGTAAAATAATCATACTGACCAGTCACAGCACTGAACACCATGCACTCTTCTGGCTGCAGAGGTCGGTTGAAGGACACAGTGACAGTGAAAGGCGCCCCTCTCCTGAGGATTAAATCATTGCTGTCATAAGCATCGGTGTGATGGTTGGTCATATTCACAGAGCGATACCACTCAGTATTGATGACTTGTACATCTATGGAAGGGGAAAAAAAAAATAATGTATATACTACACTCACAATAAAATCAATATTGTCCCTTGAGTGGACTTTTATGTGTTTATTTACACTGGTTATTGTGGTGGTCAGTGACATTGGGATGCATTCACATATGGGGGCTGATTCAGCGTTACACTTACACCTTTTTTATGTGCAAGTGTGCAGCTCAACTAAACCATTTTTCAAATTAAGGGGTGTTAATTAATTTAAAATCTTTTGCATCCGGGAAAAATTCTTTACTTTTACACATAGAACTCAAATACTGCATAGCTTTATGTTTATTCTATAAAACAGAGTAGGGCTAAGAAACTTTACCTCTTAATTCTAATTCTGCTTTCACAATTAAAATTTGCCTCACCTTGCAGTTGAACATGGTATTGCTCAGCTCTACACTTGCACCTAAAAAAAGGTGTAAGTGTGAATCTGAATCAGCCCCATGATATATATGATTCATATTTAAATGGTCAAACACAGACATTTGTTTGCATGAATCTTTAAATAGATAACTATTATGGAAAAATACATCAGTTACCAAGTTTTTCATATATCCTTTAACAATCTCTGTAATGTAGAGTTTTTATGCAATAGACTATACAGTACTTTAGTAGTGACATTATAGATGATTTATAAACTTAGTGACAGGAAATCCAATATTACACTTATCCCAATTACAGCTTATTCATCACTGGATTATTGTTTAATGCAGTTTGAGAAATGTAACAGTATACTTCAATGAAATGCAGCGTTTAATGTGCAAGCATGAAAGGTCAACCCTTGAGATTATAACAATGATCATTATAATAGCCTCTATTTAGCATGACAAGGCATGATAGGGTCACAGAAATGTCTAAAGCTCCCGAAGTTCACTTCAGTTTGTCCAAATGTTTGTAATAATGGACCAAAATTATATATAAATATTTTATTTTATAATATAAAGCAGGGGCTGTAAGGTAAGGGGAGTTTACAAAAATACAAAAAAAGCCCCAGCACTCTTGCAATTACCCAGCAACTAACCATAACTTTCTATCTTTAAAATAAAAGTCAGAAAATCAGTTACATACATCTGCAGATATATGATTAATTTGAGCATAGGAGGTTGCTCAAATTAATTTATAATGTAATATAAAGCAGGTGCTGTAAGGTAAGGGGAGTTTACAAAAACACAAATTTATACTTATTTAATTTTTTATTTATTTACCAACTTCCTTTCTAAGAGTGCGTGTTATAAAAATACAAACACAGGTTTATTGACTTTGATTATAAATAGTTAATTCTACCCATAGCCTTAGACTATTAATAAATTGGGACGCTGTGCAGTACCTTCTAGTGTGGGCCGGACAGTTTTGTTTTGAGTGGGGTAGTAGTTAGGAGCATCATGCATGGCCGGTGGTACAAACATCTAGCCAAACTTGTGGAGCTGAGGTTGCAATAATACAGACTCCTTTCTGCTGGAATTTGATGTCACTTTTACTGATTTCCTCACAGTCTTACAATAACGACAAAGGAGTTCATTCTGATTTCCGAAAATGAGCTGAATACCTACACAACGCACGCAAGTCAGCCCTGAGTATGTAATACGCATGCGCTGCACCTTTACTCCCGTACAGGAATGCAGTCATCCAATGCTGCGTTCTGTGCGGAATTCAGCTTCTACAAGGGGGCTTTGCTATTTAATGGTACAGTAAGGGCTGGGTTTACCTCTTACATATGATCCTTAATTCCACACCCGCTCACATAAGAGAGCAGTGGGAGTGCCCTGATCTCCTTCACGCTGTATTTTGGCTCACACATTCCATACATTAGCTTCTGTTGCAAAGGCTATATATATACGGAATTTGCTTTTAATTCTGGATCAGGCCCAAAGACCGATTTTCCTGGGCAGCTCTATATTCGGAACATAGATTGGCACCATGTATGTATGTATGTGCTGTTCATAAAATTACAATTAAAATGACATTTGATTAATTGATATTATTTTTATTACCGGTATTTCTATATGACCAACCCCAAGCATTCGTATTTTCAGGACAAGGTGCATTATTGTTCTAATATTGTTTTGATCTCATTTACACACACAATTTTGATCCACGTGTCAGAAACTTGGCATCTGTAAGCTTGATAAAATCTTATTGAATAGTGCGGTATGTTGTGCAACCTATTAATTAATGTGTTATGCAACAGAATTATAAACTATACTAGGATCTCAGGCTACTGCTTAACCCAGTAATACATAGTTTCCTATGTCACTAATTCAATTGCAGTAGTAGGCAAGCAGGTGTGTCAAATAAGTTCATTTATTATAAAATTCTTTGAATGTTTTTGACATTTTTAGCATTTTTTTTCCATAATTAAGCTGACAGAGGCAAATTTTACACTTCGCTGTATGTTTCTGGGAGGAATAAGCTTAATTTCACACCATATATTATTTGTCAACAGTTTTTTTATAAAGTGCTATCAAATTATGTAGTGCTTTACAGAGATTATTCAACATTCACTGCCCCATTAGGGTTACATTGTAAGTTCCCTAACACAGAAACACACACACACACACACACACACACATACAGTAGGGCTAATTTAGCAGCCAATTAACCTACCAGCATGTTTTTGGTGTGTGGGTGAAAACCAGAGCACCCGGAGGAAACCCACACAGACACAGGGAGAACATAAAAACTCCACACAGATAAAGCCTAGGTTGGGAATTGAACTCATGACCTCAGCGCTTTTTCTTAGCTGCGCCCAGATCAGGATTGGACAGGGGCAGCCCTAGGTTTTGCGGGGCCCTTGGCGACAGCCCCCACAAAAAAAAAAAATACCTTGACACATTAACTTTTTTTTTTTTTTTTCAAATTTTTTTTTTTTTTTGCAAGTCTGGCGCATCATCCCGGCAGCAATGCACTGGCTGCCGCGGCCCCACACGGGGCCTTTACTTCACACATGCAAGCCTGGCGGGTGACGGTCCGGAATAGACATGGTGTCCCCTAGGCACCCCTGACCCACGGGGCCCTAGATGGCCGCCTGTACTGCCTATGCCATAGGCCGCCTATGGGATTGGATGTAGTAGCTTGGGCACGCCTTTACTGCCACCTCTTCCCTTTCACAACAAGACTTTTAGAACGCAAGGTGACGCAGTGTGCTCTATGGTTCTGAGCATGTGCACTGAAAAATCATGGTGAGATACATCACACCAGCTGGTATACCTTCACCTCTGGATAAAGCATTTCCCTGACCCCTCCTCCTCCACATCCCGGCTGCACATGAAATTAAGAAAAGGCTTCATGCCATAATAATATTAATTATAATATTATTATAGATAATATATAATATATATTATATAGATATAGATTATTCTATATTATATATATAAT
>WWET01000950.1:24263-40529 GCA_011038615.1 Limnodynastes dumerilii
TTCCTGAGCAGTTTTAACCATGGTCGCTTATCACATGACCCAAGAGCGCGGTTCCCCGTCTCAGAGTAGGTTCGACCACATTTTTCTTGCGGAAGAAGGGAGAAGGGAACTGCTCAGCATCCTGAAACGAGCTGACTCCGAGTTACTGCAAAACGTAAAGCCCTGAAAACAGGAACACCGCATGACATGGCACGCAAGCTGTAGCCAACAGGAGTCAATATGGCCGCACTCATGGCAGGGAGGCAGATGCTTGTTACTCGTCCTGCACCCAGCAGTTATTGTGTCCTGCAATGTACGTGTAAATATCAGGGTGATGGCGCCATCATGGTGCTGCTCCAAAGGGGTGTGTCTAGTGTATAGCTCCACCCATGGGTGTGTCTAGCGCTGCCAGGAAAACTATTTTTCAATAAAAATGGCGGCATCAGTATTTATTGATTGTTACACTGGGCCGGATTCAGAACAACGTCCCTCGGCGGAAATGTGTCCGTCAGATGCCGATGACAGTTACTGCGTATGCATAGTAACTATTTTACGTATCGTTTCATTACGTAGATTACGTGTATGCGGTCTTAAAGATCGCATATACGCAATATACGTTTTGAAACGATACGTAGATTACATAAAATAGTTGCTACACATGCGCAGTAACTGTCATCGGCATCTGACGGACGTATTTCCGCCGAGGGGCGTTGTTCTGGATCCAGCCCATTGTCAGGGAATAAATGCTTTCAGTGTTATTGTGGAGACTGTGAATAGGATCCGCGACTTCTCCATCTTTATAGAAGAGATAAAAGTAGGTGACACTGCAGCTCATTCACAAGAGACCAAAGTGTATTTTATGTTTTGGTTTCAATTATTGGAGTCATGATGTCTTGGATAATGGCCAGTCTTTCATTACATCTCAGTCTCCAGGAAAATGGCTGCCTCCATAGGTCTCAATGCAGGGAAATAGGAGACCATTTTTTAATGCTGTCGTCATACCGCTAGGACTTCTGGAACTGAATCGGCATCAGAGATGTTGCCAAATACTTCAGGGAGTCAGGGGGGATCACCTGCTCTTCAGGGAGTCAGGGGGGATCACCTGCTCTTCAGGGAGTCAGGGGGGATCACCTGCTCTTCAGGGAGTCAGGGGGGATCACCTGCTCTTCAGGGAGTCAGGGGGGGTCACCTGCTCTTCAGGGAGTCATCACCCGTTCTCTGCTGCTTGCAATGTATTTATAAACAGCGCTCAGCACTTATACATGGGGCTATGCATACATGGAGCTATGCATACATGGGGCTATGCATACATGGGGCTATGCATACATGGGGCTATGCATACATGGGGCTATGCATACATGGAGCTATGCATACATGGAGCTATACATACATGGAGTGCTGAGCGCTGTTTAAAGCTGTCAATCTGACCAGTTTTCACGCAAAGGGCCCGCTCAGGGCCGCCCCCAATGCAACATGGCTCCTCCCACTTCCGCCCATCCAGACTTGAGCCTGTCACTACCCCCCCACCTACGTCATCTGATTGATGGGTAGTGGACCTATTGTCCTTCCCGCTTATATCCGTGTGACGCCTGGTAATCCGCGTGTTAGTGCGTTTGTTTCTGTAGTTTACTTACATGTATTTATAAAAATGAATGATTTCCCGGATAGCAGCCTGAAGGAATATTCCGTATTTTACTACCGTCTGGGATTCTAGATAATCCTGTCTGTGTTCTGGAAAGTCTTTAGCCTGCTGCTTGTTGTATTGATGAATAAAGTGACCTGTTCAGAGGGGTCCCTCTGAGCCCCCCAGTCAGTCCGTTCCCTTGGATAGAAGCAGAATCGTTTTGATAGCCTTGGTCTCCGGAGAGTTTATAACAAAGGCGCTTCAAAAAGTCTTATTAATTATTTATTATGTGTTATCATTTGAGCATAAATTATTTATCGGATTCAAACCTATCATTTTATGGCATTTAATGTGTTATGAATTCTTTTTAAAAATATAAATATATTTTATTTTTGTTTTATTCATCATTCAAAGATTCTACATGTTGGCTACTCTAACATAGCAACAAAGCACAGAGGATGCCCCAGCAACACCGTCATTAACCGGTTACTAATTATACCTTTAGATCAGTAATATAAAATGCAGAAATGTTCGTTACACACATTTGCAAATGGATAGCCACCAGCCGCTATCTAGGCTATGCTGCTGTGGTGGTCTTTAAGTAGCCTTATATTGGGTCATTTGAGGTCCCCCCTAAAGCCTCCATTATAGCCTCTGTGGACCAACACTCCTTGTTAGCTGCTGATCCCAGACAGGCTTCCAAGCAAAGCTTTATCTGTCGTGTGATCTAAGTCTCTTGTCAGATAGTCCTACACTATATGGACAAAAGTATGTGCTGACACCTGTTAAGTATTGAATTCTGTTGCTTCAATCAGGCCTCTTGCCACAGGTGTATAAAATCCAGCACTAGCCATACAGGTCCGGATTCACAGTTATGTAGTCTTTGTCTTGCGTAGTGTCCTATGTCTGTAAAGTATTAATAGAATTGTATTATGATTATGTCCAGTGGTCAGGTCATGTTGGGGTGTAGTGTCCTATGTCTGTATAGTGTAATAGAATTGTATTATGATCATGTCCAGTGGTCTGGTCATTAATGGTAATGTGGATATAATGTCACAACACATCTCACCTTTATTATTCTCTTCTTTTCATAACCTGAGAATCTGCGCACTGTAATATTGTGAGACTGTATCATTTATGGTGATTGTAATAATGAGGTAAATCATTACACCTGTCTGTAAAATGAAGCACAGAATGTACCATGACCAATAACCGGCTCCCAGCAATGTCAGTGGTGATCATAGTGGTGAGTAATGGTGAAATGTTGGTGAAAATGTATCTTGTAATTTGCATTTAGCAGCAGAATGGTCTATAACGTACAGTGGAAATTTCCATGTTGTTTACTAAGTTTTGTTGCGTGTAACATAACGTGTTTATCTGACACCTGTAATTAGCAAATTCTCAGAGGTGTCCAATACAACGTCTGCTAAACGTAATATTGTGACTCGATCGCCCTCCATCTCCAGGGCCCTGCACGCTGCATGTCTGATAATGCTGATTATTCATTTGAATAATAGCCGAGCTTCTCGTCTCTTGTTGGTTTGCAGTCTCATAGGTAACGGAAATCCTCTGCAGATGTGTGGACTGAATGACCATCGTGTCGCGTGTTGTTGACGTTAAGCCACATTGGAATGTGTTTTTGTTGTTTTGAAGCAGAGGGCCCGGTGTGAGCTGTGCTGCAGGCATCCGGGGACACAATAGCACAACATATGGAATCTGCATTGTACCTATATATTAACGAGTCACCGCGGCTCAGCCGCTGTTTACTGTGTGTCAGCACATTCCTGCGTGTCCTCACGTGAGTAAAGAATGTGGATCCCAGAGCTGACACTTGTTCTTTCTGTGTGTCCGGATTCTGAGCCGTGTAGGTGAAGATGATGCAGTGTAGGAGACAGGAGTTGGGGGCGTCACTTGAATGGTTGATGGTGTTTCGGGATCTGCAATGAATCGCGTGTCCGGGAAGGGGCTGATCGCACAGCTCTAATGGACAATAGGTGTAAATAATTTAGACCGTAACATCGCAGCTCTTGCATGTTTGAGTAACGCTTCAGCCGCGCTAATGCAGAATCCAGGCATAGCCGTGTCCTCCGAGAGCGGAGTCTTGTTCTGTTTGTGGCGGTTACATAGTACACGCTGCCAATGCTGTCTTCTAGAAGTAGAGACAACCTAAGGCTAATTTTTGTCTCTATTTATGTGGAAAAAGCAGCCGATTTGGAGTGGGTAAGTTTGCCGATCAGCGTACTTGCCCATTCATTTTTCGCAGACCCGTCGGACCCCTGCAATCAACATGGTTTAGCCCAGGAGTAACTTTCCTCTCTTGGGCCCGTGTTCAGACCACCGGACGTGTTGCATATACGTCCGGTGCTAACCGAAATTGGATACTGCGTAAACACCGGACGTATATGCAATGCGTCCAGTGATTTGAATACGGGCCTTAATTTCAAGCTCCTCCTTAAGTCTGGATCCAGCCCCTATATTGTAATGTCTCCAGCGCAGGGCAGTCTCTGTAATGTACATCTTCAGAATGATTATAAGGAATGCTCGTTGTTCTATAGCGTTAAGGTGACGCGCAATGTTTTCTTTCCCATCTCTACGGATCGTTTACTTGTCTGGAAACAATAATGACAACATAAACGGATCGCGCCAAGTGCTGATAATAAGCCTGTTCATAGAGCCGCTGAATAATTTATATCCACTCTGAAACCGAGCTCCGATGTTTGTCATCGGGAGAAGCCACGCGGTACGGAGACGAGGCGCACACAGGCTTCCTTAAAGGGTTACTAAGCCTAAATAACACCTCCATAATGATCTGATCAGGTGTACTCACGGGAGGGGTTGTTTCTGGGGAGGGGATTTTCTTACGCACACAGACTTCCTGTCCGTACGATCATTCAGGTGCAGAGCATTTGATTCTGCTTTGCAGCACCTGTAAACGGTTATATACTTGTTACCTGGACCTTGCTATGCTTTATAGACCGTAACGTCAGAGAAGGGGCTTAAAGCAGACGTCGGACATTGAAGATTTTATTTCCTGCGAAATAACCAGATGAGTTCCCCTTTATCCTGCGTCTATGGCTCCTTTTCTTATTTCACCCCAAAAATCTTTTACCCGTCTTCTCTTCCCCAGTGTGCTGCGATCTGATTATTAATAATAATAATAATAATAATATCATTGTTTTTTTTATAAGACGCCATACGGTATCAGCAGCGTTGTAGAAAGGCTATCGTTACATATACATCATTAACAGACAGGGTACAAATTCATGTTAATAAGGAATACAATGCAAAATAAAATACAGTACAAGAATAGCAGAACAATATGTATGGAAGATAAAGGTGCTGGATATGTGTGTAGGAGCAGGTGAATAAGGAGAGATAGACAGTAGAGAGAAGGTGGGAATAATGAGGATAAGGTAGAGGGGTGATGACAGGAGGGAGGAGGACCCTGCTCATAAGAGCTAACATGCTAAGTGGGAGAGAGTGAACAGACAGGAGACACGGATTAAGATGGGGAGGGCAGGTAAGTTTAGGTGGAGGAAGGGTAGACTGGCCTGAAGATGGGTTTTGAGGGAGCGTTTGAAGGTTTGGAGGGAGGTGAATGGCCTGATTGTGGTAGGTTGTTCCGCTTCCCAGGTTAGCGTTTAGGAATTGGCATTAGAAATGGTGTTTCAATATTCGGTTAACGAAGTGTCATGATAGCCGCCATATTGACTGTCTGAAATGAGTTCCCACATCCCTCCAAAATAATGTATGCCATGCGACTTTGGTTACCATGGTAGCTCAGAGATAAATATCAATAGGTTGAAGAAATAAAATAGATAAATAGAAAGATCTGGTGGCGGCGGGGGGTCTGCTGCTTGTTTCCAGCCGCCATCGCACTGACTGCTCTGGATTATCTGGTTATGTCATAGTCTCTGAAGCTTTGGATTCAGCAGCGAGATGGCAGCGTTTTCTAGCATTACCCTTTGCTCAGATGCCTAATATCCAGATTATAGTCCGTGTCTTGCACCTTACCTGCATGGCGGAAGGTGGCGGGTTTGGGACCCATGGCAAGGAGGGGGGGGGGCGCAGAGTCTGGATGGGCGGAGCAATACGGTATTGGGGGCGGGCTGAGTGGGCCCATCTGTGTGAAAGAAGCTGTCGGAGGCTGACTCCTTAAAATGGCGCTCCATGTATGAGCGCTACAGCGCTATACGTACATACACTCCTACATGGAGCGCCGAGCGCTGTTTCAAGCTGTCAGCCTCTGACCGCTTGCTTACAGTGCAGGGTTAAGGCTGTCGCAGGCCCCTCATCTCTCGGCCCCGTGACTTGCAGCTTTATTCTTTTTTCTTGGACTAAACCCGATTTAAAGATTAAACCAAACGTGTTAAACGATGTCCTGGATTTAGACAAACCCTTCTGTATATTCCAGACTCTCCAACGTGACCCGTTCCTCCCGGTGCACAATACTCCGCTCCTGGGCTTCCAGCTGTCGCTCATGTAGTTGTCGCTGCAGCGATCCCGTTTTTGACACTGATACAGGCGACTGCTTAATCGCAGCTGTATCCATGCCAATGGCTTTGTTATGCAGAATGTTTGTATGTGGTCTGGTACGATGTCGAATGTTTGCATTTATTTTGACATTGTGTTTGTTCCAGGTTAGGCTGCGGATAGCGGATGGTATATGCAGCAGTCGCGGAAACGATGCTGTGTCACCGAAAACGGATGGCGATCCTCTTTTCTTTGCCACAAGGTGATCTGTCGCAATACAGATCATTGCGGCAAACTACGTACTTGACAGGTGCATCCCAGCAATAGTGAACTGTTTTTAGTATTGTGATATTTTTATTGTTACTATTTTTAGGTATATTTTTTGTTTTTGCCCGGCCAGTGTGGCGGTAAAATGCTGGTGACACGGCAGAGCGTCCTCTTATCACCGCAGTAACTTTGCTAATGCACTTGCTGCGACGCTATTTATCACTACAAAGCAGCAAATCCGTTTGCTGGAAGTCTGTGATAAGAGATTCTTTCATGTAGGTGTTTTGTCGCAGCGCACACATTGCCGGTTTCTCTTTGCTACTATCAACGATTTGTAATTGTTGACGATATTTCTACGTCTCGACTAATCACAAGTCTCCCTTCGTTTTTCCATGTCGATATGGTTTTAATAATCTCTAAGAATGTTCAGCAACAAGTCAGCCGATGGTTCATTCTTCATCCTTTTCAAAGCGATTTTAGCCGATTCGTGGCCCAGGATCTCGGCCTCCGCTGACTCCCATCAGCCGTACTCTAAACTAATATTTATCTGCGGAAGTATCTTAAAAATGCTACAGCAATGGCTTTCCCGCAGAGCTCTAGTCCCCTGTGAAAGCCGTGTATTGTTCCCCGGTAATCGTTGGCATTATTACTGGTAATCGCGGCATTGTGCTCACAACCTCGCTGCTTTTCATTTAGGAGATGTTTTTGTCAACAGATTAATTGTTTGGATTATTCTTGCAAAGACCCCTTTTCATCCATGTTGGTTTTGGATCCGGGGTGTTGGTATGTGGCTATGAAGCAGAGCTGTGCGGGGGATAAAAGAATATTCTAAATGACCGAGCTCCGGGCTGGTCCTCTGTAAACAGTTCCTACATGGTCAGGAGCTTGTATTATATGTGCTCCACTGGACAGAAGATCAAACCATGAACCCTGGAGCATTGGAGACATCTGTGATAGATTAAATTAAAAGGAAAGAAAGCGCCCGGACACTCTGCTATTATCCATAAGCTGATCTGCCATTGCATCTGTGCAATAACTGCGGGAATAGGAAATATATGATGGAGCACCGAAGGCTTTCTAGGCTTTTGTGCTGTGAGGCCCACGTCCGGAGGGGAGCTTTCTCCCGCTGGCGTGATTCAGATCATAGCGTGACTTGAGCGGCGGCGGTTTGCGTTCTGAAGGGGCGGAGGGATGCAGTCCATGTACATTAAGGGTGTTCCCAAGCAGGTGCCCCCAATCCACAGACCTAAAAATAGGACCGTTTACAGCAAAACATTGGCACCAGACCCTTCAAACGCATTACAGAGGGTCAGAAACGGCAGCCGGTGGATTCTGAGTGTTGCATCGTTTCGACATGCAACATTTTTTTTTTCCGTATTTTTTTTTTATTAATAATGACATTTTTTTTATTACAATGATTTAGTGACTTTTATGGAGGTGCTTGCATTACCCATAACCTCCATTTACAGTCATTGCTGCACTGTACTGCTCTACTTTTGCGCACTATGGGCGTGATTCAGACTTAAGATCGTTTTATGTACACAAGCGTTACGCACTACTAAGGATAATCACCCTCCCCCCGACGCTTCAACGTGTTCAGAACCTGCCTTCACTTTTTCCCTGCATATCTCTGGTGGTACGTAATGCTTTGATGTATGCAAGTGCCTAACCCCGCCCACACTACCATTTAAATATCTCCATCCGTCCACAATGCGTATGCAGCTTGCATAGGGATGTCACACATCGTATGGAGCAGCCTACAAATTGCGTATGATCAGGGTCTATGTGCATGCGCAGTGCGTTCCCACAGCCAGACTTACACCTGACGCGTGCGGAAATGATCTGTCGTTATTAAGTCTGGATCAGGCCCCATATTTTGGCGTAAGTCATGTGTTTTTTTTTTTCTTATATAGGGCAAGATTTACTAAACTGCGGGAAAGGAAAAGGGGAGATGTTGCCCATAGCAACCAATTAGATTCTAGCTGACATTTTCTAATGTGTAAAAGGAAAGTGAGAGCCAGAATTTGATTGGTTGCTATGGGCAACATCTCCACTTTTCCTCTCCTGCAGTATAGTAAATCTGGTCCGTGGGGCACTTAAAGCCGCCAAAGTAACGTCTGTGAAGCGGCGCCCCCGTCAGGTGTCTTTCCCGGACACTGTTACACAGAATCTTGTCTGCACAAATCAATGTCTCGGTTGCTATAAACAGGGGCAGGAAAGGCCGCGGAAATCACCCTGCAAGTAGGGTATAAAGGTCACCTGGGGCAGGGTGCGTCTGCTCCTCAGGACTTCTGCAGACCGCTGGGATGGGGTACAACAACCCCCCTCCATCTACGCTGCTAAACACACAGACCACCTGTGGCTTGTGGTTGACTGGCCCAGAAGAGTCGTTGAATAACAAAGTGGAATCGGCCACGTTTCGCTTGTGCTGTAGAGCAGCATGAAACCACGGGCTATGAACGTTTCTCCTCTCTATCCCCCGCTCTGCTGAGGGGCCCGTGACTCAGACGTTCTTACACTAAACCTAATTACCGCTGTGTCATATTGTCTTCCAGAGTGCAGGGACAGAATGTTCCGTGGGGAAAACTCCTACAGTTCACTGAAATATCCTCTCCAGGAGAGCACCAGCCGGCTCCTTCTCTGTGGCCCCTTGCACCCAGGACTGCTCTTGTCTGTCAGCCTCTGTCCGTGGCTCTTGGTGTGGACATAGAATCCTGGGGCCGGATCCACGCTTGCGTACGTCAGGCCACTAATGCACGCAAAGTGCGTCCTGCAGATGTCACGCTAGTGTTACTAGTGTATCCGGCATCGTACGGGACTATGAAATGGGCTGTGCTTCCCCTCTGCTCGCTAAAGGGGGCGGGGGAAGGCATGCTAATTGTTCAGTGTGGGAGGGGGCTCCCACACTTGTGCGGATCAATGGTCGTACAGACCGCTAATCCGCACGCTTTACTTAAGGCTGGCTTATGGCACGAAAGAGGGGAGGGACGGGGCGTGGCAGGGGGTGTGCACTCCACTCTCTCTGGCGGATGAACAGACTCCCACATGTATGGAATGCGTGCGGGGGTCTGGCCCCTGGCTATGAAGGGTCATTTGCAGCCGTTTAGGACCCTTCTACTCTTGCACCGTGTTGTACAGTAGCCACACACTAAGCAACCAATCTCCGTGGCCTTCGGGACATCGCACTTGAGCGATTTAGGAGCGGATACAGGCTTCGGAAAAAGGGGTGTTTTGCGATGCCAAGGATTGGAGAAAAATGCATTTTGCAGCCGTGCGCACGACTGAGGCCCCTGACCAGGACATGATGCCGCTGGGTGCAGGGAGTATGGAAATTGTACAGGTGAATTGTAGGCGAATAACGTGTGTGTGTCTGTCTGTCTGTCTGTCTGTTTGTGTCTGTGTGTGTGAGTGATGCTAAAACAAAGACGAAGGACCACAATTACTAAGCTGCGGGGTTTGGAAAAGTGGAGATGTTGCCCATAGCAACCAATCCGAGTCTAGCTGCCATTCTCTAGTGTGTAATAGGAAAGTGAGAGCTAGAATCTGATTCCAACTGTGCTTAATCTCTGGGCTCAATACAACTTTTTCTTTTTTTTCTTCAAGGTCCTCGGATTTCAGTCAGATTTTGGCTTTTGTTTTGTCCCCCCCCCCTCTAATAAATGTTCTGCGTTGGCGCGCTCCCACAGACCCATCCAGACTCCGACGCAGTGATCATTCCGACAGAGGGGCGGAGTTGAGTTTGCAGGTGGGCGTTTCCTTAGTCTCCTCTCCCTCTCCCCATTTTGCTGATTGCACAAATAATAACATCCCCCCTGATATTCATCATGGTTTTGCCCAGGTGTAACTTTCCACCTGTTTTTCTCTTTATTTTCAGTCTCTGAATCTGGACCAACTTTATCTTTGCTCAGTTAGAGTTGAGCTGTGAAACACCACCTCAACTCTAATTCCTTCTTGCCCATGTTTCACCCCTGGCTGCTGCGCTCGTGGGTTGGGGGGGTTCAGAGTCTGTCCTGGGGTGGTAGAATCTTGTGTCGTCGGGTCAGCGCGGGGTTAATCCGGACAGATGGATCCGGCACAGCACCAGTTGATATTTTGCTGTGTGAAGAATCTGCTGCCGGCGTCCTCTGTTCATTGTGTTGTTCTCATTCATGGAGCTCGTCGGGTCTCTTGTATGTCACATGGCATGTCTCTTGTGTGTTACCTCGTGTCACGTCTCTTGCATGTCTCATGGCATGTCTCTTGTGTGTCTCCTCGTGTCACGTCTCTTGTATGTCTCACGGCGTGTCTGCGGCATTGGTGGGGGGGGCAGGCCTTGCACACACACCCTCCTAGGCCACCAATGAGACGGGGTGTCAGCTGCAGCCTGAAAACACGCCGGGCTCCTCTGCTGGACCCTCCGCTGGCCTCAGACGCTGGAAATCATCCCAATAAATATCACCTGCAGCCCATTGTCACCTCTCCGTAACCGGGGACCCCCTGACCCAAAGCCGGGGGCAAGGTCTGTACCTATAAAATGTTCAAGAGGCAATTATTTACTGTGACTGGTGTGCAGAGAACAAACCACTCCTCTCCCCTGTCCCCTGTGTGTACACTCACACTCATATACACACTCACACTCATATATACACACACACTCACACTCACTCACACTCACTCATACCCACATACCCACACACACTCACACACACACACACACACACACCACACTCATATATATACATACATACATACATACATACATCACACTATATTACACACTTACACACTTACACACTTACACACTTACACACTTACACACTTACACACTTACACACTTACACACTTACACACTTACACACTTACACACTTACACACTTACACACTTACACACTTACACACTTACACACTTACACACTTACACACTTACACACTTACACACTTACACACTTACACACTTACACACTTACACACTTACACACTTACACACTTACACACTTACACACTTACACACTTACACACTTACACACTTACACACTTACACACTTACACACTTACACACTTACACACTTACACACTTACACACTTACACACTTACACACTTACACACTTACACACTTACACACTTACACACTTACACACTTACACACTTACACACTTACACACTTACACACTTACACACTTACACACTTACACACTTACACACTTACACACTTACACACTTACACACTTACACACTTACACACTTACACACTTACACACTTACACACTTACACACTTACACACTTACACACTTACACACTTACACACTTACACACTTACACACTTACACACTTACACACTTACACACTTACACACTTACACACTTACACACTTACACACTTACACACTTACACACTTACACACTTACACACTTACACACTTACACACTTACACACTTACACACTTACACACTTACACACTCACACACTTACACACTTACACACACACACTTACACACTTACACACACACACTTACACACACACACACACTCTCTCATATACATATATACATATATATATTCACTCACTCACTCTGTTGTTGTTCCTCTTCGGTTGCGTTGAGCTGTAGACAGTCACTTTGTGTTTCTGCAGCCTGTGGAGGATTCTCTTCCTCAGGAAGTCTCTTTGTGTCTAATGATCTATTAACCTCCTGCTGCATTTATCACTGAAGTGCAACGTCCTGATCTCAGTGCGGCTGCAGGTGTCCGTGCAGTATTGAGGGGTCCTGTCGGGCCCGCCACACGCAGATGGAGGGGGCTTTGGTGTTAGGGTTATATATCTGATCACGATAGGCTGTGTATTAGACAATATCACCGCGCTATTGGGCGGAATAGTTGTAAGTCAGTCCATGTGCCATGTACCGCCCGCTGCCGCACACAATCCTCCAATGGCTGACCGTGTGTTTAGGGTGTGATGGGAAACGGGGCCCCCTGCAGGAAGCCCTCACTGACCCAAGGAGAGCTTGCTACCGCTGTGCCATCCGGGCATTGGGTATCGTACTCCACAGCCGCGTCTACACGATTTATTTCTATTATCCACCAAAGCGCAGCTCTGCAAATACACATAAACAGTTTACTTACCTACCGGAGTCTTCTGACTGCCTGTTCTCCCCTCCGCGGCGGCTGGTTTAATATGCGGAGGAGCGACCATTCCAGCTTATCTATAGAGGAGATCACCCCACAGCAACAAATCCCTTGCCCGCTGGTACTGCAGAGACTCTCGGTGCTTCTGTCACAGCCGATTCAGCGGGTGAGCCAGGGAGAGAGAAGCTGCGGGGAGATCTCTCTGTGGTTGTTCCTAGACGTGAATCCGTTTGCCAGGCCCTATCTTCTAGTCACCATGGCGACTGCTATTTGCACCAAAGAATACGTAATTATGATCGCAATTGCGCGTCTTGTGTTCCTGAGTGTGTGTAATGTACGATTAAGCCAGTTGGGGGCATGCTGGAATTGAAGTTGTGTCCTGTCCTTGTAGGTGCGTATGAATATCGCCATGTACGCGCCCACCTGAGCGTCTCTCTCCCAGCGCTCAGCTCTTGAGTGTCAGTCGCCGGTTCATCTGCAGTTCCTGGTTTCTTCTGGTGCTGGAAGACATTTCTGGAATATTTTTCCCTTTTTTAGCTTGAAATGTGTTGTAACCGAATCCATCCTTCATCCTGCCCGGCCTCTGATATTAATCTGTCACGTTCGGGACGCTGCCAGGCAGGCCGTGCCAATGTGTTATTGTGATTGGTTAATGATACATTTATACAGCGCTGAAATGACTCCAGCTCTGCGGGGTGCGGTCACTGAGACTCAGCGTTAGGGGTACACCTACCTGGAGAGGGGGGAGAGAGAGGGGCGTCTGCCTTTAGAGGGCAGATTTGTGGGAGCACTTAATATAAAGCTGTAATGTATGAAAAAACAGATCATATATTATGAGTATTTTATTCTTTTTATTTTATGTTTTATTAATGCTTATTTATTTAGCGCCACAAATTTTCCGCTGGCTTTAAACAAAACATTAGGCAGTCGCATCATTCCCTGCCCTTATTAAAGCTACATACTAAGGTCTCTGGGCCAGATCCTGCTCGTCAGGACCCTTGCTCACTCAAGGTGCATAAGTGGCCTGATTTGAGTGGATGCCTTATCGTAACCCTCATACAGAACTCAACGTGCTAAAAAGCTCTGCTTCCCTGCTGCCTGCTAAAGTGGGCGGGCTGAAGCATGCAAAGTGTGCAGTGTGGGAGGGGCTTCCACTGATCCGCACGATTGCTTTAAGGCAGGCTTATGGCAGCGTTGGCACAAGAGAGGGGTGTGACAGAGGGCGTGCAGAGATCCCCGCACGTATGGAAAGCGTGCGGGATTCTGAATCCAACACACACACACACACACACGTTTATTTTATTGAGTAAGCAGCCAATTAACCTTCCAATATGTATTTAGAGTGCGGGAGGAAACCCATGCAGACACGGGGAGAACATACAAACTCCACACACAGATAAGGCCCAGTCTGGGAATTAATCTCATGACCTAAGCGCTGAGAGACACAATGCTACTCACTGAGCCACCGTGCTGTCATTTTTTTTACGTGTCAGGCTGAGTTTTTAATACAAATACAGCCATTTAATGGTGGAAATGTCCTGCGTCTTCCACTTGCGTTCCCTGATATGGTGCAGGAGTTTGGGGGTAGCGATACACCGCCCACTTTCTCATTTACATATCGTGGAACGCCCCTGGAGCAGAGCGCACTGCTGTGGATATTGGCGGATGGGGAGCCTTGCGTCCGACCTTCTGTGGTTCGCTCCTGTTATGCACATGCTCAGGGCGGACGCCCCCTAGCAGCTCAAACCGGTATTTCACCTGGATTGGGGTAAAGATGTCCTTTGTCCTTGTGATTTAATCTCCGCTCTTATTTCGTTCATGCGACTTTATATGTGACATATCTGCTGTTTCAGTCTTCCCGGCCGTCCTTTCATCTTACTGAAAGTTATGTAGAAAATCCTCTCTCCCGATGGCTGTAGGGTCATGGTAAAATACGTGCGTTGTCTCCTTGTTGAATGGATAAAGGTTTTTACACAAGTCGCTGATGGCCCCGGGTACCGAGCAGTCCCTTGACCGTTTTGATGTGCCATGTCATCCTTTGATATGTCTTTCTTAAAGGCTTCTTTCACCAAGGTGAAGGGTCCAGAACGGGGTGTTAGCTGTGTAATGTTTCATCCAGTACCCTCCTGTCACGCTCTATTGTGTTCTTCAGCAGATCATTAGGACAATAATCCCTTTAAACATCAGGAATAGAGGCCGCAGTGTTATGGCTCTTGAAAATCCGCACTTGAATGGACATGAAAAGGGTCATGTGGCTTCATAGCGCCCCCCAGTCACATGATGTATAACGTAACGACAGAGGGTTTTAACGTTACCATGTGTCACAGGCGTACACAGCCTGATGCAGCAGTGATACTGTCAGCAGCTTAATCGCAACATCTTGGGAATAAAGAATAGTTTTATTGGGAATGGGTCCAATGGCTAATATTCCTATTGTGACAAAGTACCTATTCCCAGTGCTGGATTGTTCTCTCCCGGATGGGGAAGTTAAGGTTAGGCTGCTGCAAGGGGAGGGTTAGGCTGTAGAGAGGGGATGGTTAATGTTCAGCTGCTGGAAGAGGGGGGGGGGGGGGGGGGGTGAGGGTTAGGGTTAGGCTGCTGGAAGGGGAAGGTTAAGGTTAGCCTGTGGATAGGGGAAGGTGAGGGTTAGGCTGCTGGAAGGGGAAGGTTAGGGTAAAACACGACCTGTCGCCGCTGGAACCTTTGAATGCAGATTTCTTGCGTTTTTCGCGCTTCTCTATAGACCGGCGCCGAGATCTACAGCCTGCGAAATGCAGAGAGGTGATTGACTCGTATTGATCTTTCCAGTGCGTACAAGTTCACGTGGCGCTTGTGTTGTGACTCTTCGTTATTTCCAGCGGCATTATATAAAGGAAGAGGTGTAATAGAACATGAGGACATGTGTATATACTGGAGGGTGACAGGTACAGGGGGGGACATTATATAAAGGAAGAGGTGTAATAGAACATGAGGACATGTGTATATACTGGAGGGTGACAGGTACAGGAGGGGACATTATATAAAGAAAGAGGTGTAATAGAACATGAGGACATGTGTATACACTGGAGGGTGACAGGTACAGGAGGAGACATTATATAAAGGAAGAGGTGTAAAAGAACATGAGGACATGTGTATATACCGGAGGGTGACAGGTACAGGAGGAGACATTATATAAAGGAAGAGGTGTAATAGAACATAAGGACATGTGTATATACTGGAGGGTAACAGGTACAGGAGGGACATTATATAAAGAAAGAGGTGTAATAGAACATGAGGACATGTGTATATACTGAAGGGTGAGTGTATATACGGTGACAGGTACAGGAGGGGACATTATAAAAAGGAAGATGTGTAATAGAACATGAGGACATGTGTATATACTGGAGGGTGACAGGTACAGGAGGGGCATTATATAAAGGAAAGGAAGTAATAGAACATGAGGACATGTGTATATACCGGAGGGTGACAGGTACAGGAGGGACATTATATAAAGGAAGACGTGTAATAGAACATGAGGACATGTGTATATACTGGAGAGTGACAGGTACAGGAGGAGACATTATATAAAGGAAGAGATGTAATAGAACATGAGGACATGTGTATATACTGGAGGGCGACAGGTACAGGAGGAGACATTATATAAAGGAAGAGATGTAATAGAACATGAGGACATGTGTATATACTGGAGGGCGACAGGTACAGGAGGAGACATTATATAAAGGAAGAGATGTAATAGAACATGAGGACATGTGTATATACTGGAGGGCGACAGGTACAGGAGGAGACATTATATAAAGGAAGAGGTGTAAAAGAACATGAGGA
>WWET01000950.1:99136-111698 GCA_011038615.1 Limnodynastes dumerilii
CCCCTCACCCTCATCTACATACCTATCTCTGCCCCTCATCTACATGCCTGTCCCCTCCCCCTCACCCTCATCTACATGCCTGTCCCCACCACTCACCCTCATCTACATGCCTGTCCCCGCCCCCTCACCCTCATCTACATGCCTGTCCCCACCACTCACCCTTATCTACATGCCTCTCCCTGCCCATTCACCCTTATCTACATGCTTGTCTCTGCTACTCACCCTTATCTACATGCCTGTCCCCGCCCTCATCTACATGCATGTCACCGCCTCCTCACCCTTATCTACATGCATGTCCCCACCCTCTCACCCTCCTCTACTTGCTTTTCCCAGCCCTTCACCCTCATCTATATAACTGTCCTCGTCCCTCACCCTCATCTACATCCCTGTCACCGCCTCCTCACCCTCATCTACATCCCTGTCACCGCCTCCTCACCCTCATCTACATGCATGTCCCCGCCCCTCACCCTCATCTACATCCCTGTCATCGCCTCCTCACCCTCATCTACATGCTTGTCATTGCCACCTCACCTTTATTTGCATGCTTGTCCCCACCCCCTCACCCGGGGATTAGGCATTTGGATTTGGTGGACCGCCCTGCCAGACGTACAGAACTCGGCTCCGTATGATAGGAGATCTGTAACGTAACCTCTGCCGCGGCATGCGTAAGTCCCATAACGTAACGCATTCTGGATAAGACCCAATGTCATACAGTCACGGATAAATGGCGATTTAGCAAACTTGTCAGATATTAAAAGTTCTCTTTATTGTGTAGAATCGTGTTTAGGATTTAAACTCGGTAATAAGTGGATCAATGGCTGTGGATGAAAACATTATGTTTCTGTGGTCGGTCGGCATAGTTTTCATTCCGTAAGAAAAGGATTTGAAACAAGGACGACCGGCACTGTAGAAGGCATCGCAGGGGTAGCTGATGAGCTGGACAGCCGGATGCAATTCTTCTAGTCTTATCTAGTCATAATGAAGCCTGTAAGGAGTGAAACGCGTTGATTCAGTAACCTAAACTCTATTATGACTTCTTACCAGCCTCCAAATTCCATTGTACCCATTTACAAAATTCAGTGTTCGCTAATAATGCTATGGCCTATAATTTTGTTTACATTCAACTTTTCATTAAAAATAAATAAATAAAACCAATTTATATTTTCTATTTAGCTTAGTTCTACTACTAATTTATCTTATTGATATAAGTAGCATATTGTGCGCCATATGCCTTCCTATCCACAATAGTGCCTCATATTATTATTTTATTAGCAGGTTTTTATACAGCGCTATCAGATTACGTAGCACTTAACAGAGAATATTTCACATTCACATCAATCCCTGTCCCATTGGAGCTACATTCTAAGTTCCCTAACACACAGACACATTAGGGCTAATTTATTCAGCAGACAATTAACCTATCAGCATGTTTTTGCAGTGTGAGAGGAAACTGGAGCACCCGGAGGAAACCCACACAGACACAGGGAGAACATACACACTCCACACAGATAAAGCCTAGTCCGGGAATCTAACTTACGACCTCAGTGCTACTTACTGTGGGCCGTTCACCATCTGGCCAGGGAATGAATATTGTAAAATGTACTTCTGGTCACCTAGCTGTATTGATTATTGTCTTTTATACATCTTTGTTCTTCACAGCCTTGCTACAGAAATATCTAGATAATTATGACCTGAGCATCAAAGTCATCTACATCCTCGGGACTCTGGGTTTCACTATCGGCACGGCGGTAATGTTCATCTTTCCCAATGTCTATGTCTCCATGATCATGATAAGCACCATGGGAATCTTCTCAATGAGCATCTCCTACTGTCCATATGCACTACTGGGGCAGTACCACGACACAAAAGAGGTGAGAAGATGGGTCCAGTTTAGCCAGATTCCATTACTGTTATGTAAAAAGTTAAGTAGTTAATCACCTATTCTTCTTTTCCATTCCGTACAGTACATACACCACAGTCCTGGGAACTCTAAGAGAGGCTTCGGCATAGACTGCGCCATCTTGTCCTGTCAGGTTTACATCTCACAGATATTGGTGGCCTCCGCACTAGGTGCCGTGGTGGACGTTGTGAGCACGGTCAGAGTCATACCTCTGGTGGCGTCCATAGGATCCTTCTTGGGATTCCTTACTGCTGCTTTTTTGGTCATATATCCCGAGGTCCCAGACGACAACAAAGAGGAGCCAAAACGGCAGATAGCGCCAGAGGCCAACCTCGCCAACGGAGTCGATCCGGAGAAACCGCTTGTGTTGAAGCTCACTCCCAAGGTGCCGACGGTTCCTCCTGAAGCAGACAGCGAGTCCGCCGTCTGAGCAGGTGCTTCGATAAAACCACAACACATTCCAGATCACACATATAACACGCTTGGCCGCAATAGTGCCGGTGCAAGTCTGGACTATAAGTGGAGCTCAATGCCGTGACCTGCGACTGCACCTGGCCTTGAATCGCGGAAAACTCAACCTGTGTTTATTTAAAAATAATAAATGAAGGCGACACTCAATTACTATTTATTAGTAAGGGGAAAATAAGAAAATCAAAGCCAATATTGATATAATTTAACCTCCTAGAATCTGTCATTCTGATTATGCCTTTGTTCTGCATGTTATGAAATATTTAGGAAACATCTAAGTTTGCAGGGTTTTTGACACTCGGGATGTATAGCCTTATAAGCTGTTTTCTATAGTTCTTTTGTCCAAATGATGCTGGTATATTAATGTACACATTGAATTAAAGTGTACTTGTCACCTACACAGAGAGGAGCCATTTTGTGGAGCCTATCCAGCGAGCCCCTGAGAGTCACTGTGTTGGAGGCAGCCATTTTTGTGGGAGGTAGTACTAACCAGTAGCACCAGTTTAGGGCATTATATGAGGTGAAGGCAGCCATTTTGTGAGATGAACCTGTATCCAGTGACACCATTTGAAATCACTGTGTGATGTGAAGGCAGCCATTTTGTGAGATAAACTTGTATCCAGTGATACCATTTGAAGTCACCGTGTGATGTGAAGGCAGCCATTTTTTTTAGATGAAGCTGTGTCCAGTGACATTACAGTAACTAACCGTGTGTGGTGAAGGCAGACATTTTTTTTAGATGAAGTGGTATCCAGTAACATCGCTTTAAGTCACTGTGTGAGGTGCAAGAAGCCATTTTGTGAGATGAAACATTATTCTGTGACACCAGCTTAGGTCACTGTGTGAGATGCAGGCAGCCATTTTGTGAGATGACAGTTGTGACACCAATAAGTCACTGTGTGAGGTAAAGGCTTCCATTTTGTGAGATGACACAGTATCCTGTGATGCCAATTAGTCACTGTGTGAGGTGACGGCAGCCATTTTTTCATGCCGGACCAATATTTGAATTCTGCTTCTTGAACAGATGCACTTAACCTCAAGCCACAAAATCCCCTTCTGTGTAGGCAACAGATGCACTTATGTCAACAAATGCAGCCCGTCCTGCATGACCTGACAAATAAACATTTCACACCAGGTGAAAACACATATACACTTTTCTAGGTGTCCTTTATTTCCTAGAATATACGGTATATTGCATTGTGTGAAGATTTATCTTACCTTTATCTAACCTTTTCACTTGATGTCAGGTGTTGTAGTTGAGAAGCAATACTACTCCTCATTTCTTAGTGAAGTCCTTTGCGACCGAGGAGCCATTTTACATTACACAGAAACCTGCAGCAGTTACTGTACTTTTTTTTTTATTTTTATGGGGTAGGGGATTGTCAGAGCCATTTATAGTTTATTTTATGACAGATTAAAGCTAAAACTGTGTGAGTAATTGTTTTGCTTTGGTCAAGGCGGTATTACAGGTTATTATTACGGAACTCAGTCACACTCCTAATGAAACAGTGTTATAGCACCTGACGCTTGTGTACTATATTTATGCATGCTGGCTCTTTTACGGCCTTATAATGTACTGCAAGACTGACCCTAGGGTGAAGTTGCCCCATTTTTGAGTAACTGCAGCCCCGGAGCCAGACTTTCATGCTAGCCATTGAGAATCAGGTGCAGATTTAAATTACAGCCTGATCAATGAGTTCACCATTAACAGGGCGAAACGCGTTATGCTCACTTTGTGATTTGACATGCTTACCAGGCAGCCAAAGCGCGTTCACAGCGTTGACCACATGCTGCAGTTGGTGTGTCTTTTGCTTGTGATTAGATAGTTTGATTTTGGTTCTTTGCGGAGATTTATGATCCCTTCGGCTCCGTACATTTCCTGCCTTTAGTAAACCAATGGCGGGAAAAGCGTGATCACACGGCAACGCGTCCTTAGATAATCTCCATCTGCGTTTAGTGTTGTTCGCCTTTGCTGTTTTCTGCCCAGTGACAGAACATTTTGTGATCCGAAGACCTCAGCGCCGGGAGACTCCGGAGCTTGCATGGGAGACTTATTACTCCAAACGTGAAAAATACGACTGCTCTTTGCTCTTATAGTTTGCACTTTTTGACAATTGATCATGAATCTGAATCCTTAAAAAACGTATTGCAATGCATGGTTTATAATATGTAAATAGCTGGCATGTCGAGACTTTTTTCGCCTTAATGACATCTCTTCGATGGGAATATTGCAGCCGGTATATAGACTGTGGCCTTGACTTTATCTACACTTGAAGGTATAAGCTGTGATAGGTATTGGACTTCCGTGCAAAAGCCGTACCATCGCCGCACTGCACGGTGCGCATTTAGCCGGTCCCCAGGTGTCGCAATAAGAATTAATATGCAGAATGAAAGATGTATTATTACCTATCTATGCTGACGCTAGCCAGGAGAGCGGACGCCTGTTTTCTTCAGCCGCAGGCGCTGATCCGGCATTTATTAACGGCAATACCACAACTTTACAAAAAACCTTTTCTACTACTTGAATTACGTGTAAAATGTAGTATCATCAGTTCTGTGCTCCTGCGGCCAGATCCAGAGTGTAAAAATAAGAGGAAATCAGGAGGAAAGTTACACCTGGCTAAAAACATGTTGGATTGTAGGGGAGGCAAATTTCATCCATCACAATTAGAGTTGAGAGGTTGATGATCCCTGGCTTTACCCGGGTGTAACTTTCCACCTGATTTCCTCTTATTTTCACGCTCCGGATCCAGTCCTGGATTCTGAAGCAATTTAATGACTGGTGCGTTCTTATAACACTTGAAGTAAAATGAATTAACTGCTGATTGACATCACAATACGACAAGCTGCAGGTATATATCTAGACCCCCTGGAAATGTGTTGTTTAAACCTCCTTTACTGGAGAATTGCTGCTGTTTCCAGTAACTCGCTTCTGATGCCATAAATCTGAGCACTAACGGCCTCTATCAGATGTGGAACTACAAGGTCTCCCGCACCCGGCCACCAGACGTTGGGCTTTAGAGGCCAGCGGTTCCCTCATTGCCACAAGTTCCCTACATTCTAGTAAAGTTTCTATCTGTCATCTAGACACAAAATCATAGCTTGTACTAGGACTCGTTAAGTCGTATGAGCGGACCATGGTTGTTTTTTCACACTGTAGATCCACGCGTGGGCATTCCCTTTTAGTCAGAATTCAGCATGGGCATTCCCTTTTAGTCAGAGTTCAGCGTGGGCGTTCCCTTTTAGTCAGAGTTCAGCGTGGGCGTTCCCTTTTAGTCAGAGTTCAGCGTGGGCGTTCCCTTTTAGTCAGAGTTCAGCGTGGGCGTTCCCTTTTAGTCAGAGTTCAGCGTGGGCGTTCCCTTTTAGTCAGAGTTCAGCGTGGGCGTTCCCTTTTAGTCAGAGTTCAGCGTGGGCGTTCCCTTTTAGTCAGAGTTCAGCGTGGGCGTTCCCTTTTAGTCAGAGTTCAGCGTGGGCGTTCCCTTTTAGTCAGAGTTCAGCGTGGGCGTTCCCTTTTAGTCAGAGTTCAGCGTGGGCGTTCCCTTTTAGTCAGAGTTCAGCGTGGGCGTTCCCTTTTAGTCAGAGTTCAGCGTGGGCGTTCCCTTTTAGTCAGAGTTCAGCGTGGGCGTTCCCTTTTAGTCAGAGTTCAGCGTGGGCGTTCCCTTTTAGTCAGAGTTCAGCGTGGGCGTTCCCTTTTAGTCAGAGTTCAGCGTGGGCGTTCCCTTTTAGTCAGAGTTCAGCGTGGGCGTTCCCTTTTAGTCAGAGTTCAGCGTGGGCGTTCCCTTTTAGTCAGAGTTCAGCGTGGGCGTTCCCTTTTAGTCAGAGTTCAGCGTGGGCGTTCCCTTTTAGTCAGAGTTCAGCGTGGGCGTTCCCTTTTAGTCAGAGTTCAGCGTGGGCGTTCCCTTTTAGTCAGAGTTCAGCGTGGGCGTTCCCTTTTAGTCAGAGTTCAGCGTGGGCGTTCCCTTTTAGTCAGAGTTCAGCGTGGGCGTTCCCTTTTAGTCAGAGTTCAGCGTGGGCGTTCCCTTTTAGTCAGAGTTCAGCGTGGGCGTTCCCTTTTAGTCAGAGTTCAGCGTGGGCGTTCCCTTTTAGTCAGAGTTCAGCGTGGGCGTTCCCTTTTAGTCAGAGTTCAGCGTGGGCGTTCCCTTTTAGTCAGAGTTCAGCGTGGGCGTTCCCTTTTAGTCAGAGTTCAGCGTGGGCGTTCCCTTTTAGTCAGAGTTCAGCGTGGGCGTTCCCTTTTAGTCAGAGTTCAGCGTGGGCGTTCCCTTTTAGTCAGAGTTCAGCGTGGGCGTTCCCTTTTAGTCAGAGTTCAGCGTGGGCGTTCCCTTTTAGTCAGAGTTCAGCGTGGGCGTTCCCTTTTAGTCAGAGTTCAGCGTGGGCGACACACACACACACACACACACCAGTAGATCTTAAGATCTAACAATAGTTTTATTTTATATTTAGAAATATTTAATACTTGCACAAACTCTTCATGCTGCAGAATAGCAGAGAATTAACCTTATTTATTGGTCGTTGCTGATATTTTGGTGGTTGATCGGCATCATGTAACTCTGAATTCATACTCCCAGTGGTCTGGATTCACAGTTACGTAGGGTCTAATCTTTGCAATGACCGCAGCTTGGATGTATTATATAAAAGGGGGCTGTCACTGCGCCAGTTGGTAATTGTGGGATCGCCAGTGGCAGTTTTTCTGTGGTAGACTGAGCTGGTGTCATATTGTGCCCTGGCATTCTGTGGCACCAGGAACACGTGAATATTATTGTCTTACACTGAACATTGGAGACAGATTCTGCACCAGAAACCTGTCCTCTGTATTATAACCTCTGGTCAACCTTATTAGATGTATGTTTAACACGGACTACGGACCGGATCCGGGCTAATGCAGAATGGTCCTCGTCTGCTCGCAAATAGCGGTAATCGGCCGCATTTTGCGGCCCTGCATGCGACGCACTTCTACTACGGATCTGGAGCCAGTCTTCTGTACTGGAAGTGTTTCCGAAGTTGAGCGAGTCGTGCCGCTATCGTGCGCAAGTGGGCGTGCAATGCGCCCGTTATTGTAATCAGGGCGAGATGTCCCCATTTTAAGCGAGAATGGCGCTAAAAAGATCTTTCATACTGTCATTGTGACAATATAATGTTATTTATGCCATCATAGTAGTGTATATGCACCTGGCAATGCTCATTTAACCAGGGGCGGAAGGTGATAGACTCAGGTCCAATAGTAAGGAGGCGGTGCCCGAGTCTGGATGGGCGGGGCTAGGAGGACTGGGCGGAGCTGGGATGGAATCTGTCAGAGGCTAAAAGCTTAGAACAGCGCTTGGTGCTCCATGTATGAGGGCTGAGCGCTACTGTGCTATAGATACACTCATACATGGAGCGCCGAGCGCTGTTTTAAGCGGTCAGCCTCTGACAACTTGCAGGGGGAGTGGCTACCACGGGGCCCCTCTCTTCTCTGGGCCCTGTAGCAGCTGCACCCCCTGCGCATAACTGACGGTTGAATGGTTTTGTTCCAACTTCTGTGCTTTTCAGTCTGTCCTTTTCATACCGTGCTACTCAATCGCTTCTCATTCCCATCCCGATTTAAGAAGAGTCACAGTTCTAACAGAGGGGCGGAGCAAAATTCACAAGGGGCGTTCCCTCTTAGCCTAGAGGCGTTCCTTCTTAATACATACCGTTCATTGGAGCTGTAGTTGAGACAGCTGAGCAAGACATATATTTAACTCCCCATTTCTTCCATCCTATATAGAGTGAAGCAGCGAGTTTGGCTTGTGGGTATATTATATTGGGAGTAAATATATTGCCTCTATTTTTGTATATCGAAACACAGGGATAAAAGAGCAGTCACTGGATGTCACCTAGAGGACGTCTGCAACTCTCGTCAGTGTCTGTCATTTAATGCCATAGAGACACAAGTCACAAGGGGGTGAATTTCTGTCATTGAAGGATTTAGCGCCTAAGGTTTTATCAATGTGTCCTGTCACTCTCAGGCCGCATGGAGGTGCTTCTGGACCCTAATCCTGGTGACCGCTGCGGAACACACAATCCGCCGTTCAGCTGATTCCCTGCAGCAGTCTTTAGTTGTACTGCTTGTACGGTCAGCGGTCATATACTATGCCGTACAAGTAAGAACGGTTGCAGGGAATTAGCTGAGCGGCGGCTTGTGTGTTTCACAGCAACCAGGGATTGAGCAGCCAGAAGAGGAAAGATTTATTCTATGGTTTCTAGGTGACTGTGACTGATTTTGTTTATTTTTTTCTTTAAAAAAAAAATGAATTGTAAGTTTTTGAATGGCGTTTTTTGGGTAGGGGGATGGGGTAATTGATGCTGCTGATGAAAAAAAAACATTAGAAAAAGAGGTTGTCGCCTGTACTGGACTCACATCTGATTTGTATGTGTTCGGGTCTCAGAGCGACGAATGCCCCGGCATCCATGTTCACCGTCACACAGTATCCACATGTGATCACATCACTAACCACTCCCCTTGCACCACTAACCACTCCCCTTGCCCCACTAACCACTCCCCTCGTCCTGATGCACTGCTGATACAAAGGGCCTCCCGTATCTTTTCAGATTCCCGCGCATGACAGATGGCGGTGGTGCAGGCGTCAGGATCAATGCGCAGAGAAGAGGGCGCCTTTACCATACACACAATATCACTTGCGATGACACCGTGGCCCCTCCCATGCCATTCCACGCCAGTCTGGATAGGGCGAAATGCGTTCTAACGCGTGCACAGCGCAAAAGCAGCCAAATCCGAGCACACAGGAAAATGGGAATTAAGGGTCCGGGCCCCTATTTTAGATTTCTTAGTAGAATTAAGGCCTGTATTCAGCGTACCGGACGTATAATATATAAATCCGGCGTTTAACGATTTTTACTACTGCGCATGCATAGTAATTTTTTTTTTTACGTAATCTACGTATCTTTCTTACGTAGATTGCGTAAATGCGGTCTTTCAGACCGTATTTACGTGATCTACGTAAGAAAAAGATACGTAGATTACGTTAAAAAATGACTACGCATGCGCGGTAGTAAAAATCGCTATACACCGGATGCATATGTTATACGTCCGGTACGCTGAATACAGGCCTAAATTCCAAGTGAAAACATTTTTCTCGGATACAATCTCTAGGTAAACACTGGACACTAGGGGACAGATTTACTAAGCTGTGGGTTTAGAAAACTGGAGAAGTTACCCACAGCAACCAATCAGATTCTAGCTCTCACTTTCCTATTACAGACTAGAGAATGTCCGCTAGAATCTGATTGGTTGCTATGGGCAACATCTCCACTTTTCCATTCCCCCAGCTTAGTAAATCTGGCCCGAGGTGTGTATAGCACAGTACAGCTCTGACACAGCTTCCTATGTGACATAACACGACATTATGTCCTGATTGAAGGGAGAGCCGCATTCATAGATAGAAATGTCACCAAAGTGTTGTGAGCCACGGGAATACATCAAGATGTGTTAGATCTGCAGTGTGTGGGGTCAGACGGGGCTCATACCTCTCACCTGTCACTAGAGGGCGCCACACACGAGCTGCATTTATTGTTGTCTTATGAGAATTATAGGTGTCATCAACCACACAGAGGTCTGGATTCACACTTACGTAGTCTTCCTCTTTAGACCGCGCTTACGCACTCTACGTACAGAAATGCTACGTAAATAGCATAAATAAGCTCTATGCATGCATAGTAGCTCAATTCTTAAAACAACGTGCATAAGACGAAAACTAGGTAACTGTGAATCGAGTCACACCGCTATACAATCCTTAATATTCCTGCACCGGCCTTCGTGTTCCCCTAATACACTTTGTCTGTACGTCTTGTATGTTTCTCTTGTCTGTTCCATTTATCTCATATTCATTGTGTGCCTGGTTAATTCGCCGTCGCCTAGTTCCCTATCGCCCCCTATAGATCAGTTACAGTCTCCACTGCATTTTTACAGCATCCATCTCCTATGTTACTATACTCACACAGGGTTCTCTCTCTCTCTCTCTCACCCACGGCATGCTGGTATTTGTAGTTCCACATGTGCTGGAGTGTAACTTACAGTTTGGGGGTGTTTGTTTGTTTTTTAATAAAGGGAGGAGATTGAATAACGCAGAATGAATAAATCATTTATACCTGCTGGAGAGACATTCATTTTTACGGACAGTTAACTATTTTGGTAAGTGGCATTTAATACAGAGAACATGCATAGGGATGCTATAAAGATATAAATATATATATATATATATAAATACATTTTAGTTACATTTTGCTGATGCTATTTCTAATGTAACGAACACTGAAGACATGCAAAGAATAAATGCCTGGAAACCTGCACATAGGCATCTCGTCATGAAGATAATCTGGTTCCGTTGTGAACTGCCCATATAACAACTACTTTTTTTTATCAACTTATTAAGTTGAGCACTATTGTAGCTCTTGCTGAGTTTAGCAATCTTATAAATGTGTGTTAAACACATAAAGTTGTTTGTTTTTAAGAGGAAAAAGGGATAAAGTGAGCGTGACGTGGGAAGCGATTGATCGTTGAATGATCTGGTTACGTGCTTTCCTTTCTGATTTGTGTTTCACTGTTGAGCTTATATTTTTTTTTCTCCTGTTTTTGAAGTATGACCATTTGCATGAATTATTATTATTATTATTTTTGTGGGGTTTTTTTGTTTGCTGTAATATTTTTTAAGCCATGTTCTGTATTTTCTGTTTCTTATTTGTTGGATCTGGTTTAATTTAAAAATAAATTTGAAAAAAAGTAAATAAATGATCTGGATTTTGGAATCCTTCACTCTGTACACATTGTATTTCGATACGTTGTTTAACAGTTCAATCTTAATAAACATTTCAGTAACAGATTGCAATGAATGCTGTGTGCAGGTGTCATGTTTTCACACACACACACCGGGTCAGCAATGTCTCTTCCTTGGATTCAGTGTTCCTGCCATTAATAGTACAGAGGTAACGCTATCTTGAAGTGCCTCTCCCGAGTTCTGCTAAAGTGACCTTCGAGGTGGCACCTGCCTGTCCTGGGCCTTCAGGTTGACAGAGCAATCATGTGAAACGGATCACAGACCCGGATAAGCTGACATGTACAGTAAGCTATTTTTATTTATATTTTTTTAATATTTATTTGGGGTTTTACAGGAACCAATCAGATTCGAGCTATAAAAATACACATGAAAAATTGTAACTAGATTTGGATTAGTTGCTATGGTGACCGCTAAATTTTCCTGTTTACAAGCGTCATTAAATATACACAATATAAATCATTGTGTAGCCACGGTGGAAGCGCTGAGATTTACTGACAGGTTTCAAAAAGAGACCAAAAGGAGTAACCGTGGACCGGATCCCGAATAATAGTGTCCTGCCTGTGACCTCCGGCTGCAAGACTGCCGTGCGATCCTAATTTACATAAGTGTGAGGAGAAAACCCCCTTAGCGCTTATACATTTTTTACCTTTACACATAATGGTGGGATGCATTCGCCGCTGCGAGGCTGCTTTTTCCAAAATAGGCACAGCCGAAACCTAATGTTCAGCTGTCTCTATTTTGAAAACAGTTTTACACCGCACCACACCGACAGGAGAGTAGAACTCTATGGGGAGTCTTAGGGTCAGGCTGCGGGGAAGGGATTCCCAGGGTCAGGCTGCGGGAGGGGAGTCTTAGGGTTAGGCTGTGGGTAAGGGATTCCTAGGGTCAGGCTGCGGGAGGGGAGTCTTAGGGTTAGGCTGTGGGTAAGGGATTCCTAGGGTCAGGCTGCGGGAGGGGAGTCTTAGGGTTAGGCTGTGGGTAAGGGATTCCTAGGGTCAGGCTGCGGGAGGGGAGTCTTAGGGTTAGGCTGTGGGTAAGGGATTCCTAGGGTCAGGCTGCGGGAGGGGAGTCTTAGGGTTAGGCTGTGGGTAAGGGATTCCTAGGGTCAGGCTGCGGGAGGGGATTCTTAGGATTAGGCTGTGGGGAGAGACGTCTTAGGGTCAGGCTGCGGGGAGGGGAGTATTCGGGTCAAGCTGCGGGGAGGAGGCTCTTAGGGTTAGGCTGCGGGGAGGGGAGTCTTGGGGTCAGGCTGTGGGGAGGGGAGTGTTAGGGTCAGGCTGTGGGGAAGGGATTCCTAGGGTCAGCCTGCGGGAGGGGAGTGTTAGGGTTAGGCTGCGGGGAGGGGAGGCTAAGGGTCAGGCTGTGGGGAAGGGATTCCTGGGGT
>WWET01000950.1:113348-131179 GCA_011038615.1 Limnodynastes dumerilii
AGTCCCCTCTGCCCTCTGATCTCTCCAGCCCCCCCCTATTCCCTCCAGCCCCCTCTTACCTCTAGACCTCTTCTCTTATACCCCTTCCTCCATAATGGGCCGTATTCAGTGAACCATTTTTGCGGGGAGTTGCGATGAATATACGCTAGTATGTGCTTTAGGCATGGGCATGTGAATCGCACTTGGGTACATATGTGCGGATGGGTGGCAAAGAGATCCGTACATGAAAATTTACATAAAAGGGGGTGGGGTGAGGCATTTAAATGAACGCATGGAGGCGGGGTTATAAAGAATCGCACGGACGGAGCACATATGCGCACGTAAGTACACACGGTAAGAACAGAGTAGTTTAGAGACTCGTAAGTCACCGACAGCATGTCCAGGAGAGGGGAGTGTCGGGGTTGTTGGTGGGAGTTTCCTTGCTCCGGCCATGCGTATAATTACGTACATTAAAAAAAACGGATCTCTGCATGTTTTCTCTACCCCGCTCTCCACAAGGATATCTCTATTCCCCACATATATTTGTGGATTTTATTTTGATGTATTTTAGGAAACTCTGCAATAGTCCATTCCAGAGACTATAAATCGTGTGAATGGTTTTGGGCTTTTTTTTCTCCAATTGATCGGAATCTATTTTCACAACGGATCTTAGTATTTTCCTAAGAAGAAACGTCAATAAAAGCTGCTCACAAAAAGAGCAATGATAGAATGACGTCAGTTTTCCGCATGAGACATTTCTGAGCTGAATTCTAAATGGCGGTAAAGCTGTTCAGTATTTGTGAGAATCAGAAAAATCTAAGTATTTTCCCTGCATTTAAATGAATCCGATGAATTTGCGCCCCTCGCATTGAACCCCCTTCCTCCAGTTCTCAACTGTTTCCAGGTATTTAGTAGAAGGAAGCTGCATATATATAGATAAATAAAATATAAGCCTTTTCTCTGTTCATGATTCTCTGTAGACTTGTCCCACTTATGATTCTTAAAATAATCTTTGTACAATCAGTGACAGTTGTGAGCAAGAGACGCAGGAGAAGAAGATTGTATTCGTTTCATACTGTAGCTGTCAAATCTTTGCTTAAGTACAACTAGTAGCCATGGTTTGCCCGTCCGACGCGTCTATTTTACAAACATTGGGGTAGATCTAGAGCTCCGCTTGCAATCCGTTTACTAGCGTAGCGTATTTTCGCGTGCGTACCTTCTGTACACTCCCCTAGGCACACCCCTTGAATGTACTTATTTTGACCGATTTCCGCTTTCCAAACCCTACCTTAAATTTTGGCCTCGTAACCGCTCTCGTCTGCACACGTACGGATGGGCAACGCGGACTTACGCAGCTAAGCACGCCCATACTGTACGCTTTAAATGAAAACCCCCGCCTACATAGCGCATTTTAGACGTACTTTAGGCAGACGTAAAATTGGCGCGCCCACACGTAGGAATTTACGCAACTAATACGTGAATGGCCCATACGCTCAGAGTTACGTTATGTAGCGTATCATCTGTCGTGCGCATGCGCAGTACATACAAAAGCGCGATTTTTTTTTTTTTTTTTTTTTACTTTTTTTTTATGGGATTTTCCTGTTTCCTTTTTTTTTCTTCACAAAAAAAAAAAAAAAAAAAAATAAAAAAATTTTAAATAACTTCAATAACTTCAATAATTAGCTTTCAAAACACCGAAGTTTTACAGATTCTGGTTCAAATAGACTAAATTAAGAAAGTAAAGTATTATGGAAAATAAAACAACATTCAAAACATGGGGGTAGATCCAGAACTCCGCTTGCAATCCGTTTCCTCGTGTAGCGTATTTACGCGTGTGTACCTTCTATACACTCCCCTTGGCACTCCCCCTGCATGTACGTATTTTGACCGATTTCCGCTTTCCAAACCCTACCTTAACTTTTGACCGCGTAACCGCTGTCGTCCGCACACGTACGGATGGGTAACACGGACTTACGCAGCTAAGCACGCCCATACTGTACACTTTAAATGAAAACCCCCGCCTACATTGCGTATTTTAGACGTACTTTAGGCAGGCATAAAATTGGCGAGCCCACACATACGAATTTACGCAACTAATACGTGAATGGCCCATTCGCTCAGTTACGTGACATAGCGTATCATCTGTCGTGTGCATGCGCAGTACATACAAAATCGCGATTTTACGTGTCCGCCAGGCGTAAATTGTCACATAAGCGTAGTTCTGGATCTGGGCCAATGATCCGGATTCACAGTTTCATAGTTTTCGTCTTACCTACGTTGTTGAGCTACGACGCATGCACAGCAGCTTATTTACACTACGTGCCGTTTCTGTACGTAGATTGCGTAAACGTGGTCTTTAAACCGCACTTCACGAAGTTACATGTGCCAGATGTGTTACAAGCGCCCATACTGCGCATGTACTCAAACATACGGGCGGAAGCCATGTATGACTGATTCACAGACACGGAGGATAGATGCACGCTTCCGTGTGGCAAGGATTCCGCATGTGTACATAGAGAGGCATGACTCTTAATACAAATGGCCGGCACACAGACTACTAATGCCCGGTAGGGGCGTGCCTTTAGAGTAACGGGTGATGCACAAGTGCGCAGTCCAACCAAAAGCAACCATATGCACGGAGAAAGTTAAGTCGTTGTCCACGCGGTCTCTGTGAGCCGGTGCAAATTGCCTTTCTGCTTTGTTCAGGCCACACCTGTTGCGTGTTTTTAATGAATAAATCATTTGCGATTAATTGAGACAATGAAACCCTCGTCTAATTAATCATCGGCTGCTATGCCATTTTGTGCAGCACTTTAAAGAGGTAAAGGTAGCGGTTTTAGCAAATCTTTTCATTGTTGTTTTTCAAAACAATTGTTTATTGGAAGTGTTTAAAATGTTCCATTCTGGTTTTTGTTGTGGAAATTGTTGTATCATTTGTGTTGTGTTTATATATTTGAATGTTGTTTTTTTCTTCTTGTGTGACTATTTATTTGCTATGTGTAAACGGGTTAATGCAGTTGGCTGTTATGTATATTTTTAAGATGTCAGTTATTTTAAAACTAATAACTTGTGTTGTTTGGTCTTTTTTGGTTACCAGACATATTTGGTTGTGTTTTCTTTGTGTCCTCTAACCTTTTTTACATGTATTATTGTGTTGTTGTTTTTTTATTGAAATTTCAACATCATTCACATGTGTAGTATAATCAAAGATCAAAGAATATGTTTGGGACATATAACACAATACACATAATAAGAAACATTTCATTTTAGATTTGAAAAAATAGTGAAAACTTTATTTGGTAAGTTTTACAAATATGATAATGACTTAATTTATGCAAAAACACACACAACACACACACACACACACACAACACACAACACACACACAACACAACACAACACAATACTCAATATAACAAACTTAGAACAACTACAAGACACATGACAAGTATTTTACAATTTTGTTCTTTAAGCATACATAAAAAGGTGTTGGCAAAGCAACAATGTACATTTTTTACCTTTTATCTTATTGTGGTAATATATTTATGTTTGTTGATGGACACATTTATACAATTACATAAAAACAACATATATATTAATTTGAAGGTAGTTTATTACACATTGACACATTAAGGGTTAAAGTAACAAAATGGCAACGTTATAATAGAACAAAGTAAATGCCTAATTCACTTAATAATATGCTAATGAGCTCTAATTAACACAATGAATCTGGGTGTTGAAATTCATTAAGTGCGTATACTTCCATATCTGAGAATGCTGCAGAGCTTTAAGAAGCTTTAATGGCCGAGGTAACACGTCGTTCTCAAATGTGCGCACAACAGAGCGCAGTCCATACATGACACTTGTGACTGGGGAATGGTTGACTTGATTTTTGCAGCATCTCGAAATCTGTCTGCTGGGTCTTTGTTGTGTGTATTTATGAACCTACCAATGTGCGGACCTTGCTCTTCACTGTGAACACGTTCCACTGATTTCCGACTGTTGAATCTCGAAATTCACAATTCAGAAGCAGCTGTTCCAGCGACGTGTCAAGACAGGAATCCCGCTTCTCCAAAAGGTAAGATTTCTCCCTAACCCAACCCTTACTAATCCTCACCCTAACCCCCCTTCCCCTATTACCCCTATAACCCCTATTACCCTAACCTTAACCCTCCATCTCTCACAACCTAACCCTAACCTTAATATTCCATGTCAGCAGCCTAAACCTAACCCTGATCTTAACCCTCCATCTCTCACAACCTAACCCTCCTCTTCTATTACCCTTTCCTTAACCCTCCATCTCCCACAGCTTAACCCTAACCCTAAGCTTATATGTCCTGTAGTTTAATCCTAACGGTACCACAGGCTGTCCCCATTCTTCCTCTGGTGTCCGTTCCAGGTTCTCTTCATTTGGCTATTGGGAATGGTAATTGCTAAGGTTCAGCCGCAATTCAGCTGCCCGCTGTATCATGTTGGGAATTCGTCCGTGCTAAGCAGCAACTGCGTCCCATTCAAATGTTGCTAAATTTTGCATGAAATACTGTATGATGCATATATAAAATCCAGCTATATATGAGGTATAATGAACATGAGCAGGTTATCTTTTATTTCATATAGTCTATATACAGCGGATTTGAGAGACAAGGTGTCTGTGTCTAGTTTTCATTGATGACGATAAAACTTTATTTGGCCCAAAACATCAGCCCGACAGAGACACGTGACATGTCAAACATGAATTATTTTTCCTAAGTAAATAACTTCCAAGTAACGCTAACGCTCACCTGTTTCAGATCTATGCCGCTGGATGCTTCCGTATAACGGACCGGAGACGGACTCAGTCTACTCCTTGATCCCTCTGAATGTCAGGTGAGCGGGTGCTAAACACCCACAGGCGGCCTCTCTAACTCTGCTACATTAAGCCACCTGTGCACTGCTTGAATTATCCTCTGATTGAATCTCCATATACAGCACTTCCCCTGGTGATTAAATACCAGACGCTTCTATATACATATACAGCTGGTCTGTTTTCTATATGAAGGCAATATAACCACACTGTGGACTTCAGTCTGATTCAATTTTACATCAACTACTGAGCAAAGTGAGATATATCCTGGAAATATCTATTTTAGTTTTTATTTTATTTTCGGTACCGATAAGAGTATAATATTGTTAAATTAACAGTGATCACTATTGACTACCTCATGTTAACTTATGATTTTTATTGTTGTAATAAATAGTTAAATTTTTTATAAGTCTTCCTTGATATTTGTATCTAGCGCTACTCAGAATTATTTTCTCTATTTCTCTCTTGATCAGAATGGGCCGCAGCTGATCCTGAGTTTTAGCGCTCTGATATTATTATCTCATTTCACTTGAGGTTTACCCTATCACTTTTATTTTTTTACTATATTTTTTAACTGAACTTCCAAGTATTTTCACCATAATGGGCCGTATTCACAGATCCGGTTTTGAGGGTAGTTCCGTGCGTATTTTTAGTATCGGATCAACTGCGAATGCGTAGTAACTTAATGTACGTAGTTTACGTTGACTATACGCACCGAAGTGCCTAACGGACGTACATGTGAACATACGCACGGGAATCAGACGTACGGGAAAATTAACAGAAAAGTGGGTGGGGGGAGGCATTTAAAGTACACGCACGTAAGTACACACGGAAAGAACATAGTGGTCTAGAGGGGAGTGTCGGGGTTGTTGGTGGGTGTTTCCTTGCTTTGGATGTACGCAGTGATTCTCAAGGCTGTTCCTCGATCAAAAGGGTGACAAAAATAGTGCCTGTCGCCGCTGCAAACTCTGAACAAACACCAGTTGCGGGAAACTATTGAAAACTGACGGCGGTCATCATTTCATAGCTTATTGATGTGATCTGTCGCTATATAGATCATCAGAGGGTCAAACTACACAGAATTTTATATTTCTAACATTGATACTTAGAAAACGTACCTGTCCTGCACTCCCGGTGCCGCTCCTCCTCCAGCGATGTCAGGACCTTCAGGATTCTTCCTTTATAAAATGGTCGGCCATTCCCTTAAAGGCAGACGAGAGGAATCCTGAAAGTTGTAACAGCGCTGGAGGAGGAGCCTGCAGTTGTTGGCAGCGCTCACTGGAGACAGGTAAATCCTATCTGTAATAATGGGATTATCCTATTTTTATTCACTAAATGGCAGGAAGGAGAGAAGACGTAAAACGTAAAAATAGGTTTTCTTCCGATTGGTTAATGACAGTTTGATAAGGGCGCCATCTAGTGATCTGTTTTGGAATTTCTCTTATATTTTCATAAACTCAATCAACAATTATGTATATTATATTTATTTTTGAAATATGAATAATTTACTATATAGATTGTGAATACTGTAAAAGAAACATAATACAGCACATAGGATTATATAATAATCTGCATAGATAGTGGTTCCAGGCCCTTTCTCTATCACCCTCTTACCCAAACTCTCCTGGCACAGGGGTGAGAGATTGGGAGACCCCGCTCATCCCCCATGCCCTAAAAACATCCGATCCTACCTCACACGCCGTTTAACCCGCCCTCACAGACATAAGGTAACAGAGCACAGGTAAGGCAGACATAAGGGGCCAGATTTACTAAGCTGCCGGTTTGGAAAAGTGGAGATGTTGCCCATAGCAACCAATCAGATTCTAGCTGACATTCTCTAGTATGTAATAGGAAAGTGAGAGCTAGAATCTGATTGGTTGTTATGGGAAATATCTCCAAACCCGCAGCTTAGTAAATCTGGCCCAAGGTCACAAATTAGAGATCACAGACACTGGCTAAATAATAAAATGAATAATGACACAGGTATAGACAGGGTAACCTGAAAGAACAAGGAGAGTACCAAACAACAGGCAAGACAATGCAGTGTATCAGTACACCGGAGTACAGCTCAGAGAAGCCAGGAGACCAGAATGACCAGCACACTGCTCAGTGAGGAGCCGCGAGATATAGTCACTGAGCAGGTGCTGCCAATCAACACAGGAGTCCACTGATGACAGGAGGTAATTAGTCCAACAGAAGCAGGTCAGGAAAATGTCCACCATGTAACAGAAACTACGCCTGGTGGTGTAACTACCATAGTGGAGCAGCTATGGAGCCCAGACAACTGGTTAAGCAGCACTCAGTCTATGAGAATCTGTCTATGAGTGTCAGTCTGTGGGTATCAGTCTATGAGTGCTGAGCATAGTTTATAAATACTTTTCTAGCCGCCGACAGCTTTGTACTGTCCTCAGACAGCAGGGTTGACAGAGAACAGCACTAAGCTGTCAGCTGCTGGAAAATTATTTATTAACTGCACTCAGCACTCACAGACTGACACTCCCAGAACAGGGACAGCTCTGAATCACCATTACAAACCTATTACTTCTAGGTTCGTAGTGACTTTAGAAGGAAGAAGTGTGCCAGGAAAACTTAAGAAGGAAGATAAGAAGAGTGGGTGGAGGGAGCCATTTAAAAGATGAAATCTGGGTGCGATTAGGCAGGAACGCTCTCAATTATTCGCCCTACACACACAACTAAGAGCCTCAAGATAAGGAGCCCTATGGCATTCGTAAGTCGGTTAAGAAGCTGAAAACCGGGGGCGTGTCAGGGGCGTCGCCTTGTTACTAGTTGCGTATAATTAAGAACCTCAATCATTCTTAAGTGTGAATCGGGTCCATTATATTAGAATTGAAACCAGGACGGTCTGTGAATAGGGTGAACGACCCTAGAACTAGGGGTGGAAGGTGACAGGCTCAGGCGACGCAGAAAGTAGGCGGGGTCCAAGTCTGGTCCATGTAAGTGATTATTTGTAAACTATGATTATTTTTCTCTCTTTTTTTCTGCATGGGATCTACAATTCACAAACTGTACCCAGGAGTCTTCCAGAAATCCTATAAACCACACACAGAAATGTGTACGTCATGGCTCTATATTTTTTTTGCTTGTTCTTCTTTCATACAGATTGCAACAAAAATTCCAGGTCTGTAAAATATATGACATCGTTGTACATGTAATTTGGGATTTTCCTGGGACATGCATTATTTATCAATATCCACTAGATGGCACCATAAGAGTAACTATTATTAAGCATGTACATCAGGCATGTCAAACTCAAAACCTCAACTGGGTCTAACAATCAAAGTCTAAGATTATATGGGCAAAGAAAAATAAAAAGTCTAATCCAATCTCCTTAGTATTCCCCATCCATGTCTTTCAAGCCTCCCCAGTATTCCATATTTATATGGCTCCAGCTCCCCAGTATTCCCCATCATATGTCTCCAGCCTCCCCAGTATTCCCCATTCATATGTCTCCAGCTCCCCAGTATTCCCCATCATATGGCTCCAGATCCCAGTATTCCCCATCATATGGCTCCAGATCCCAGTATCCCCCATTATATGGCTCCAGATCCCATTATTCCCCATTTATATGTCTCCAGCTTCAAGTATTCCCCATTCATGTTCAGCTCCCAGTAATTCCCCAGTCTAGCGCTGCCAGAAAAAACTATTTCTCAATAAAAATGGCGGCATCAGTATTTATTGATTGTTTCATTGTCAGTAAATAAATACTTTCAGTGTTATTGTGGAGACTGTAAATAGGATCCGCTGACTTCTCCATCCATCCTTATAGAAGAGATATAGAAGGGAGATCACCCGCTCTTCAGGGAATCAGGGAGATCACCTACTCTTCAGGGAGTCAGGGAGATCACCTACTCTTAAGGGGTCAGAGAGATCACCTACTCTTTATGGAGTCTCCCTGCTATTCACAGAGAGTTATCAACTATGTAACAAATATTATCTAACAATGTTGCTGGGAATAAGCCTAATATTACTTATCACGGCTCTATTCAATGCTATTCTGCACAAAGACTTAGAAAAATATGAGTTGAATTCAATGTTTATAATTTAAAACAGGAGTAAAAATATCCTTGTTATTATAGCTAGCAGTCAATCTGCTGGGCATTCACCGGTCACTGTAAGAATTTAGTAGGCCTCCTCCATTCCGGCTAGTCTTTATGAGTAGAGGCCTGGGGGGGTGGGCATTCGCCGGGGCCCCCTTGTATGTTGAGTTCCATTATGAGAGTCAGCTGTCAGGGGTCCCCATTGCTGCCTCTCTCTTTCGCAGACCTCTTACAAGCACCCCCGCTTGGAGGGGCATGGGGAGATAATCCGATTAGGCCTTGTGCTCCGAGTTAAGAGGGAGTTCTTCTTTTCAATGTGCTACTAAGTGGATAAATGTGTTTTGTGGGAAATTGCAAATGACATTATGATTACTGAGGCCAGTGTGGCTTTCATTTCAGAGTGATCAAAATCAACAGGCGACAGAAAATTAGGATTGGCAGCTAAATATCCCAAGTGAGGGGATCTGTTTATGTGAATACTAAAAACACTTTAACTGTTTCAGTGTTTCAAGCTGTTAGAGTTAAACACATAATTGTGTTTAAATGCTGATTAAATCAGTCTGGAAATCAGACGAGGTGACACTGCAGTTGATTAACAAGAGACCAAAGTGTATTTTTCATTTCTGTCTCCATTATTGAAGTCATGTTGTCTTAGATAACTGCCAGTCTCTGATTACATCTTGGTCTCCATGAAAATGGCCACCTCCATAGACCTCAATGCACGGAAATAGTTGACAATTTCTAAATTCTGTCATCATACAGCAATGAATTCTGGAATTGAATCAGGATCAATGAGATTGCCAACACTTCAGGAAGTCGGAGATTCTCCGCTCTTCAGGAAGTCAGGGAGATCACCCGCTCTTCAGGGAGTCAGGGAGATCCCCCGCTCCTCAGGGAATCAGGGAGATCACCTACTCTTCAGGGAGTCAGGGAGATCACCCATTGTTCAGGGAGTCAGGGAGATCACCCGCTCTTCAGGGAGTCAGGGAGATCACCCATTGTTCAGGGAGTCAGGGAGTTCACCCGATCTTCAGCGAGTCTCCCTGATATTCACAGAGAGCTGGTAACTATGCATAACACTAAATATACCAGATCATCGTCCCCTGAGAGTAATATGAGTAATATGGGAATTAATTCCAGGGGCTGTTATTTCTTTAGTACATTTACAAAAAACATCATTTGAATTAAAAATTCTGAAAACGTCTTTGGGCTTTTTACTTCCAAAAAATGTTGGCTAAATAGGCCCCTTAGGAGTTTACAATCTCCTGACTGTTCTGTGTTTTATTTAAATGTTTTACACGTTCATCGTCATGTAATGTGCAGTGATTGGATGCTGCTGCACGTGTCCTGATTCAGCTCTAATCCGCCACCTCAGATGTTGTTCCCGCACAGCGCAGTACTACCGGGGCCGCTGTCAGAAGCTGTGGGTCCCACCCAGAACTCATCCGCGGTTTCTCCTCCCTGATGGCAGCCATGAATACTACAGCCACAGCTCAAGAAGAGAGCGCGAGGACACTATGGTTTGTGGACTAATTGCTTATTGTTACTCCCAGTGAGTATAATCTTCCGTCACACCAGACAGTCGGAAGCATTCATACTGTGATTCAGACCTGTGAATGTCCGCACGGATGAGGGAAATAAACTCCTCCATCACCTCCCCCTCTCTCATGTGCAGTTAGCAGCAGTTACACTGCCCTAAGCATTGCTTAGATGTCCCCTGTGAATCATTCATCCGTACAACAATAACGCAGCACGGGTGGGAGTCTCTGCACCAATGGGCTGCCTTTAGAAATAGAGACCGCCGAAAGTTCCTTTTCGGCTGTCTATTTCGAATGGCAGCCATTTTAGATTTTTTTTTATGAATGGGTGAGTTTTACGATCGACATACTCGCTCATTCATTTTTGCAGGACCCGTCGCTGACAGCTTCGGAGAGGTGAGTAACCTCTCCTGGGACTTTTAGTGTTGGGTAGGGGTTAGGGTTAGGCTCTTGGGAAGGGAGGGTTAAGGTTAGGGCCATAGAAGGGGAGGGTTAGGGTTAGGCTATAGAGAAGGGAGGGTTAGGGTTAGGCTGCAGGGAAGGGTTGGGTTTAGTTTTTACACTTACCTATCAGAGCACAGGGTTCGGTGCTCCGGGGATAGATTGCTATGCCTCATCGAGGCATAAGCAATCGATATCCCAGCCAGTTCGAAACTGGCTGGGAGAGAATGGCCTTAACCCGACCTCCACAAGCAGCTTTCGGAAATCGGCTGACGTTCACAAGTCTTGAATGCGGCGCATTATTCGGATCTAGCTGTAGCGTGAGCGCCCTCTGGTGTCTGCCCTAGAGTTGCGCCCCTTTTCTTTTTCTCTGCTCTTTCTTGGGATCTGGAGGGCTTCGGCGCTGGCTTTACCGTGTCACCATGAAGAATTCAGAATAACAGATAATGTTCCCGTTGTTGAATTCTCTGCTATTAATGGAACAAAACCTAAACACTGATCCTAAATATTTGCCTTTTCATCTCTCGCTTTCAGCGCCTGCACTTGATGAATTGTCAATAATTTAGCTATACGGTTAAACCTTAACATAACAAATAATATAATAAAGAAACTCCGCAGACAGTAATAACGATTATATTTACACAGCGTCATTTATTCTGTGTAATCACATCTAGAGGCTGAATCTTGCGTTCGTTTCAGTGCGTTTCGAATCGGCGTCGTGTTTTTGTTCTTCACAAGGGCAATACATTAGCGCTAACCGATTAAAGCACATTCCCGCCCTCTGGTATAGCGCTGATGTACTGCCCCTGTGAAGAACAAAAAAGCGCCAGCAATTCAGAACTTCAGACTGACTGACGCCCCATACTCCTGCTCCAATGAAGTGGATGAAAGTGCTTGATATGACGATAGATCCGTGCGTACAGATACGTATCTTACCTGCTTATCGCATTGGATGTTCTGCGAGTCTGATGTGATAGATTAGTGCGATGTCTCATTTATTTCCTTTGTTCCAATATATCTGCTTGTGAACAGTATAAAAAGTACATTTCTATTTCTTGGAAAGTAAAACTTGATGATCTGTTGTCTTTTCACAGATTTCCTAAAACCCTATTAAAAGTAATGCAAAATTCATGTAACTCTGTGCTGCGCTTTGTTGTGCTTCCCTGGTTAGTGGTTAGGGTTTGGAATTAGGCTTAGGGTTAGTTAGGTTTAGGATTAGGGTTGGTTGGGGTTAGAAATTAGGGTTAGGGTTAGGATTAGAGTTAGGAATTAGGGTTAGGAATTGTGATTAGGTTAGGGTTAGGATTAGGATAGGATTAGGGTTAGTTGGGGTAAAAGATAAGAATTAGGGTTATAAATTAGGGTTCGGAGTAAGGGTTAGGATTGGGGTTAGCAATTAGGGTTAGGTGATGTTTAGGTTAGGGTTAGGTTTACGGTTAAGTTAGGTGAAGTTTAGGGTTAGGTTAGGTTTAGGCTTCCGTTTAGGTTCGGTTTAGGTTAGGGTTATGTTTAAGATTAGGTTACGTTTAGGTTAAGGTTAGGTTACGGTTAGGTTAGGTTACGTTTAGGTTAGGGTTAGTGGGCCTTTTTCAGACTTAAGAGTGATTTCAGCATGGGTTAGGGTTACTTAGTGTTATGGTTAGTAAGAGTTAGGGTTAGTGGGCCTTATTCAGAAGAGTAATTTCAGCATGGGTTAGATTTAGAGTTAGGGTTAGATTTAGGGTTAGGGTTACTTAGGGTTAGATTTAGGGTTAGGGTTACTTAGGGTTATGGTTAGTAAGGGTTAGGGTTAGATTTAGGGTTACTTAGGGTTAGATTTAGGGTTAGGGTTACTTAGGGTTATGGTTAGTAAGGGTTAGGGTTAGATTTAGGGTTACTTAGGGTTAGATTTAGGGTTAGGGTTACTTAGGGTTATGGGGCCAGATCCAGAACAACGCTTGTGAGCGAATTTACGCGTGGCGGAGACGTAAAATCGCCATTTGGTAAGTACTGCGCATGCGCACCATAGAAAATACGCACATTAACGTAGCGTAATTGTGAACGTATGGGCCATTCATCTTCTTCTTCTTCTTCTTATTATTATTATTATTAGTAGTAGTAGTAGTAGTAGTATTAAGATGCAAAATGGGTTTGGTGGGATATAAACTGTCTTTTTGGTTAAACATTATGGGCCAGATCCAGAACAACGCTTGTGAGCAAATTTACACGAGGCGGAGACGTAAAATCGCCTTTGGTAAGTACTGCGTATGCGCACCATAGAAAATACGCTCAGTAACGTAGCGTAATTGTGAACACGTAGGCCATTCACGTATGTGTCACGTAAATACTTACGTGTGGGCGTGAGTCAAAAATACGTTAAGTAGGCGGGGGTTTGTATTTAAAGTGTACAGTATGGGCGTGCTTAGCTGCGTAAATACGTGTTGCCCATAAGTACGTGTGCGGATCGCTGTGGTTACGTTGGCAAAAGTTAAGGTTGGGTTTGAAAAGCGGATCTTGACAAAATATGTACGTTCAAGGGGTGTGCCAAGGGGAGTGTATAGAAGGTACGCACACGAAAATACGCTACGCGAGTAAACGTACGGCAAACGTAGTTCTGGATCTACCCCATGGTTAGTAAGGGTTAGGGTTAGATTTAGGGTTAGAGTTAGGGTTAGAGTTATGGTTAGTGAGGGTTAGGGTTAGTGGGCGTTATTCAGAAGAGTGATTTCAGCATGCACGGAGTTGCTAAAGTTAGGGTTATGGTTAGGATTACTTAGGGTTAGATTTAGGGTTAGGGTTAGCTTTAGAGTTAAGGTGATTTAGGGTTAGGGTTAGATTTAGGGTTAGGGTTAGATTTAGGGTTAGGGTTAGATTTAGGATTAGGGTTACTTAGGGTTAGGGTTACTTAGGGTTAGGGTTAGATTTAGGGTTAGGAGTAGGGTTAGGTTTAGGGTTAGGGTTACTTAGGGTTAGGGTTAGATTTAGGGTTAGATTTAGGGTTAGGGTTGTTTAGGGTTAGGGTTAGTAAGGGTTAGGGTTAGATTTAGGGTTAGGAATAGGGTTAGGGTTAGTAAGGGTTAGGGTTAGATTTAGGGTTACGGTTAGATTTAGAGTTAAGGTTAGTTAGGGCTAGGGTTAGATTTAGGGTTAGATTTAGGGTTGGTTAGGGTTAGATTTAGGGTTAGGGTTACTTAGGGTTAGGGTTAGATTTAGGGTTAGGATTAGGGTTAGGGTTAGGGTTACAGTTATGGTTAGGGTTAGATTTAGGGTTAGGTTTAGATTTAGGGTTAGATTTAGAGTTAGGGTTAGTAAGTGTTAGGGTTAGATTTAGAGTTAGGGTTAGTAAGTGTTAGGGTTATGGTTATTTAGGGTTAGGGTTAGATCTAGATTTAGGGTTAGGTTTAGATTTAGGGTTAGATTTAGAGTTAGGGTTAGTAAGTGTTAGGGTTAGATTTAGAGTTAGGGTTAGTAAGTGTTAGGGTTAGATTTAGAGTTAGGGTTAGTAAGTGTTAGGGTTAGATTTAGAGTTAGGGTTAGTAAGTGTTAGGGTTAGATTTAGAGTTAGGGTTAGTAAGTGTTAGGGTTAGATTTAGAGTTAGGGTTAGTAAGTGTTAGGGTTAGATTTAGAGTTAGGGTTAGTAAGTGTTAGGGTTAGATTTAGAGTTAGGGTTAGTAAGTGTTAGGGTTAGATTTAGAGTTAGGGTTAGTAAGTGTTAGGGTTAGATTTAGAGTTAGGGTTAGTAAGTGTTAGGGTTAGATTTAGAGTTAGGGTTAGTAAGTGTTAGGGTTAGATTTAGAGTTAGGGTTAGTAAGTGTTAGGGTTAGATTTAGAGTTAGGGTTAGTAAGTGTTAGGGTTAGATTTAGAGTTAGGGTTAGTAAGTGTTAGGGTTAGATTTAGAGTTAGGGTTAGTAAGTGTTAGGGTTATGGTTATTTAGGGTTAGGGTTAGATCTAGATTTAGGGTTAGGTTTAGATTTAGGGTTAGATTTAGAGTTAGGGTTAGTAAGTGTTAGGGTTAGATTTAGAGTTAGGGTTAGTAAGTGTTAGGGTTAGATTTAGAGTTAGGGTTAGTAAGTGTTAGGGTTAGATTTAGAGTTAGGGTTAGTAAGTGTTAGGGTTAGATTTAGAGTTAGGGTTAGTAAGTGTTAGGGTTAGATTTAGAGTTAGGGTTAGTAAGTGTTAGGGTTAGATTTAGAGTTAGGGTTAGTAAGTGTTAGGGTTATGGTTATTTAGGGTTAGGGTTAGATCTAGATTTAGGGTTAGGTTTAGATTTAGGGTTAGCAGTCTGGATCAGGTCCAGGGTCAGGATTATTGTAATGCAGAACAAACACATCGGCTTTACGATATTCCGTTAAACAGGTGTCGCGGTAATAAATCTGTCTGATAGAATAATGCTAATGCTGCAGTGAATGTGGCCGGCATTTCAGGACTGCTAAAAATGAAGATCATCAGACCGGCAAGCCACACCCCGTATTTACCATCTGCGCATAAATTCTCCACCTTTGTTTAGACGACTGATTTCTTAATATAAAATATTGGAAAAGTAAAGAAACCAAAAAAAATGCCACCTGCTCCGTCAATAAGACTAAAATAATTTATTGCACAAATACTTGACAGGCTTCGGATTAGAACGTAGAAATATTTTATTCATTAGAAAAAAAATGGACCAAATCAGTGAAAAGTCCTAAAACTGGATTCACCTTATATATCATCATGTACAAATCTGTCTCTTGGAATGCGTCTGTTGTCCCTACAAAAAGAAAAACAAAACACAAAATTCTGAAAAGGAGACATGTTTTATCTCAAGAACAATGATTCCATCGTTGGTCCCAGATCCATAGTCCAAATAGCATCCCATGGACATAAACCCTGGCTATATAAGATTGCTATTCTGTAAAGGCAAGGCGACTATGGCGTTGGAAATGGCTGTGATTGTGCCAGAACCCTTGGAGTTTTTGTGCAGACTGATAATGTCCATGCTGGTCTGCTCTGGGCGATGTTTTCTAAAGATGCTCCTCATAGTTAACTGAAAATTGTTGGTGACAAAACAGTAGACGATGGGATCCATACAACTGTTGAGACTACTCAGAGTCACGGTAACGTGGTAGACAATAAGTATGACATCGCGGGACATGGATACGTTGGCACAGAAGACCACCTGGCTGACATGAATGGGCGTAAAACAAACCGTAAAGATGACCAACACGGTAATGAGTAGTTGTACGGCCTTCATACGCCTCTCCCGGCTTTGGTTCATGAGCGTGGACCTTGACAAGGCCCACATGATCCGTAGGGTGTAGAAAGTGATGATTATAAGAGGTACAAAGTACTCAAACACGGTCAGGGTAAAGAGCTGAAAGAGGCAACACTGTGGATGAGATATGGTGGTGGTCAAGATGGTGAAAGTGACCACGACAGCAAATATCCAAATAAAAATGCAGATGCATTTAGCATAGTTAGGGTTTCTCCACCTGCGCGAAGCCTCAGCCTGCACAATGGCCATGTAGCGGTCCACGCAAATACAGGTCAGGAAGAGTATACTGCAATACATGTTCACGAAGTAGGTGAAGCTGTGCACAAACGAGCAGGTCGGACAGGCCTTGGCACTGTAGTACATGATGATACGTGTTGGCAAGGAGAGGCCCACCAGGAGGTCGGTCACCACCAGATTAATGGTGTAGATGACCGATGTGGTCTTGGTTTTGGTTCGGAAACAAAACACGTAGATGGCCAAACTGTTTAATATTATACCGGCTAAGAAAATGAGGGTGTTAATGATCAGTAGCGCAACCCAAAGACCATAGAATTTATTGTGTAACGTCTCATCCAAGTCGGCCGGTTGGTTCACTTGGGGCTTGTTACTTGCGTAAGAAATGTTCTGCCCCAATTCACTCGTTGTGTGGTTGCTGTGGCCAGAATTTTGGCTGAAAATGCACTCCATGGTCACTCCCCAAATCAGTCTGCAAAGAAAGCAGAGAAGTTAGAAGCCATGTGTGTATGAAACGTCACTAAAGATTAGAAGACGATCCATCTGCAGATTATTTATATTGTGTCCTTTTTACTTGCTCCTGTGACTTTCATTGCACACAATGCTCAACCTTTTGACTATCTCTACTTCATCACACACAGCTGTTTGTGTTTTTTAAACGTTGGATATGACACAGCTTTGCTCCACTTTCTGCATCGGAAAGATCTGAATCCAGATTGCAGCTGTGTCATATCCAAGGTCATCAAAAATAAACATAAATGAAAAACACAAAAGGTAGCAGCTTTATCTCCATCCATGAATGTTATCCTTGGATATGAATGCAGTATAACACAATAAAATGTAACCTGATCATTTGTGACTTGGAATAAATTGATGTCAGCTAAATAATGAAAATGTTTCCTCTCCCTATTATCATTTCATGCCGACATTCAGCCATCAGAGTACCCCCATCTTTCCTGGTCCTTTAATTCAATCAGTACTGCACCAATTCATCTTAATGAAGACCCCAAGTTATAGACTTGGTTAACCCTGCTATAGAATGTTTTATTGTTCTTCTTTTCTTTTTTTCCTCTCTCTCTCTATATATATAGAAGTGGAAGAGGTGAAGAAAGAGGGAGAATGAAATAGAGAGGGGAAGGAAGGGGAGAAAGAGAGGGGGGAGAGGAGGGGGGATGGGGTAAAGAGGGGTGTGGGTTGCCGCTGTGTATGGCCCTTTTTTTAAACTGACTGGAAATTCTATTGCTTTTACCTCGCAGAGGCAAAGCAATTGGTCCCCGGACCATCAAAGACAAAGCTCAAAATGGTAAGCCTACATTTTATCCCAACCCTTTCCCTAATCATTACCCTAACCCTCCCCTTCCATTACCCTAAACATAATCCTCCCCTCCACACAGCCTGACTCTAAGACTCCCCTCCCTACAGCCTGACCCTAACCCTCTCCTTAAATTACCCTAACCCTCCCTGAGCCTAACCCTAAGACTCCCTTTCCCACAGCATGAGAGAGA
>WWET01000950.1:131518-143231 GCA_011038615.1 Limnodynastes dumerilii
AGAGAATGAGAGAGAGAGAGAGAGAGGGGGGGAGAGAGAGAGAGGAGGATCTCCGGACCGCCCTCTAAGATGGGACCACAAGTGTGACATGAGTGGTCTACAATAAGGAGGAAAATGTGAACATTATGACCAATAACTTAATAGAGACGTCAATCAGGGGTGGAACTACCATTGGTGCAAAAGGTGCAATGGCCCCGGGGCCCATGCTGATACAAGGGCCCACAGCCATCATCATCGCACCACCAAAGCTCCCCACCGGGTTACCTGGGATATCATCAGGACCAAAGCATATTTTTGGCACCTGGGCTCAGAGCTCGCCAGTTCCGCCTCTGACGTGAATGTATGGTTGTGTGCTCAGTAAAGGAGGACATTCCTTACCTTAGGAGTGAGGGTGAGAGGACGCAGGCAGAGAAGGCTGTTTATCAAACATACAATGAATTTCGGAGACCGTAGAGCAACAATCGGCACCATAGAACCTTCATGAAGCCAACTGCTGGTTCCCAGTCTGCCCCTGGAGGAACCTGCAGGCAATTACAAGACATCAGTCAATGCTTAATGTAGTGAATACACCAGAGATGATTGTAACAACGACCTGTTCCTAAAAGACGCATAAAAGAAGGATTTAGGAGTATATAACAGTAAATGTTGAATGTTCCCAGATGGTGGGAGAAGTCCTAGAAAATCTATCTACCATGAAAAAAACTCCATCGGATAATGGCACCGATTCATCTTTCAGTTCCAACACGTCCATGTACAAGGACCAGACTTGCAATTTTCCTCCAACTTCCATTGCCTGCTATTAGGAATATTCCCTGCATTACTCCGCCAGCCACTAGAGGGCAGTATTGCAATTTACTTTGATCTCTTTCTTCCTTTTGCCTTTATTCAAGATGGCCGGTATTACCTCCGAGGCCACACACACACACACACACACACACACACACACACACACACACACACACACACACCCTAGGGCTTATTTATTCAGCAGTCAATTTTTGGAGTGTGGTAGGAAACCGGAGGAAACCTACACAGACATGGGGAGAACAGTTGAAAAAAGTACTGGAACTCACATCAACTCACGCGTGACCACACAACCCATCACAAACCGAGCAGTGCCATCACAACCAGCACGGACATCACAAACAGCACGGACGAAGTACACATGCATCGGACTCAACACACAGGAAGCCACATGCACCGTTTTAATGATTTTGACGGCAAAACTTTTTAAAACTTGTAAAATTCTCTGTGTATCTGACATCCTGTCGCTCTCTGTGTATCTGACATCCTGTCGCTCTCTGTGTATCTGACATCCTGTCGCTCTCTGTGTATCTGACATCCTGTCGCTCTCTGTGTATCTGACATCCTGTCGCTCTCTGTGTATCTGACATCCTGTCGCTCTCTGTGTATCTGACATCCTGTCGCTCTCTGTGTATCTGACATCCTGTCGCTCTCTGTGTATCTGACATCCTGTCGCTCTCTGTGTATCTGACATCCTGCCGCTCCCTGTGTATCTGACATCCTGCCGCTCTCTGTGTATCTGACATCCTGCCGCTCTCTGTGTATCTGACATCCTGCCGCTCTCTGTGTATCTGACATCCTGTCATTCTCTGTGTATCTGACATCCTGTCACTCTCTGTGTATCTGACATCCTGTCACTCTCTGTGTATCTGACATCCTGTCACTCTCTGTGTATCTGACATCTTGTCATTCTCTGTGTATCTGACATCCTGTCGCTCTCTGTGTATCTGACATCCTGCCGCTCTCTGTGTATCTGACATCCTGTCATTCTCTGTGTATCTGACATCCTGTCGCTCTCTGTGTATCTGACATCCTGTCATTCTCTGTGTATCTGACACCCTGTCACTCTCTGTGTATCTGACACCCTGTCACTCTCTGTGTATGTGACGCTCGGAGCGTTGGCTCACATTCGCCATACATGGCTGTATAAAGGAGCCGGCAGCAGTCGCTGTCACGGTGCGTCTCAGCGTCTTAGAATGTTAAGCTTCCTGTAAAGTGCCACAGATGAGAGCCGGGAACCTGCCCCCGTGCGGGGATTATACGTCTTATACTTTGTGTCTGATTAATAATAAACAAAAGAGAGAAATCATGTCCGGGAACAGAAGCCACAGCCCGACATTCACAGCGGATAACAAGCGATGATGGGTCATTTGTGGTTTTGTTAGGTGTCTTGTGGATATCTACAGATAACAATAAACAGATAACAAATAACAAATATCTACAGATAACAGATAATAGATAACAGATAATAGATAACTACAGATAATAGATAGCAGATAATAGATAATTACACATTCTTATGCCGCTTTCACATCACCACAGTGCAATAAGCTGGGATTTTCAACCTGTCTTAATGCTGGGTGAATTAGCGGTTAAATAACCATTTGAAATCCAGCGGTGACTGGGAAGTTCCTGGTCCCAGGTCCGCCCTGACAATCAGTGTGTTAGGTGAGGTCCGGGTCGGCACCTCTCACACCGCCACTTACCGGGGTCTGACGCGGGAAAAACCCTTCTTATTTCCTGTGTCTGAGTTCCAGGTCTAATGACCCAGGACCCCGGTATCTTTCACGTCAACACCAATAACCACCACCAATTTTCAACGTTTAGAAATGACACGGACTGATGCCACTGTGACTGAAACCGCGTGTAAAGCGTCTGTAACCCGTCCCTTGATACAGAGATCCCGATGGCTTTAAGTGTCTTTACAAGGACTTCATGTAGGCCTAATATAAGTCCTCTGATTCACGGGCGTCTTCAGCCTGTGTCATAGACAAGGGCAGCTTTGGTAATAGAAAATAAACGTGAGGATGAAATAAATGGGAAATAATAATAATAATGGGCCAGATTCAGAATTAATTATGTGCCGCTCTCGTAACTCCTCTGCAGTTTAAGTATAGTTCTGAAAGCGCGTTCCTATATTCTATACCGGTGTGTGTAGTTCACTCCCCTCGGGCTCGATCCAGACCTACGCCCGCGAGCGTAGCGTATGATCGCCCGGGCGTATAAACTTTCACACCCATGACACTCCCATTGATTGTACCGTCTTACGGCGGCTGAACCCTACCCTAACTATTTCCAGCGTACATGCAAATTTTCGTACCGATGCGCTGGTCGTACGGGGCTTAGCACGCCCATACTGTACAATTTAAATGGCTATCCCCGCCTCTGTGTAGTAACTCGAGCATCCAGACTATCGTCGTAAAATCTGACATCCTGTCGCTCTCTGTGTATCTGACATTCTGTCGCTCTCTGTGTATCTGACATCCTGCCGCTCTCTGTGTATCTGACATCCTGCCGCTCTCTGTGTATCTGACATCCTGCTGCTCTCTGTGTATCTGACATCCTGTCATTCTCTGTGTATCTGACACCCTGTCATTCTCTGTGTATCTGACACCCTGTCATTCTCTGTGTATCTGACACCCTGTCATTCTCTGTGTATCTGACACCCTGTCATTCTCTGTGTATCTGACACCCTGTCATTCTCTGTGTATCTGACACCCTGTCATTCTCTGTGTATCTGACACCCTGTCATTCTCTGTGTATCTGACACCCTGTCATTCTCTGTGTATCTGACACCCTGTCACTCTCTGTGTATCTGACATCCTGTCATTCTCTGTGTATCTGACACCCTGTCATTCTCTGTGTATCTGACACCCTGTCACTCTCTGTGTATCTGACATCCTGTCACTCTCTGTGTATGTGACATCCTGTCACTCTCTGTGTATCTGACACCCTGTCATTCTCTGTGTATCTGATACACCCTGTCACTCTCTGTGTATGTGACATCCTGTCACTCTCTGTGTATCTGACACCCTGTCATTCTCTGTGTATCTGATACACCCTGTCACTCTCTGTGTATGTGACATCCTGTCACTCTCTGTGTATCTGACACCCTGTCACTCTCTGTGTATCTGACACCCTGTCATTCTCTGTGTATCTGATACACCCTGTCACTCTCTGTGTATGTGACATCCTGTCACTCTCTGTGTATCTGACATCCTGTCATTCTCTGTGTATCTGACACCCTGTCATTCTCTGTGTATCTGACACCCTGTCATTCTCTGTGTATCTGATACACCCTGTCACTCTCTGTGTATGTGACATCCTGTCACTCTCTGTGTATCTGACACCCTGTCATTCTCTGTGTATCTGACACCCTGTCACTCTCTGTGTATCTGACATCCTGTCACTCTCTGTGTATGTGACATCCTGTCACTCTCTGTGTATCTGACACCCTGTCGCTCTCTGTGTATGTGACGCTCGGAGCGTTGGCTCACATTCGCCATACATGGCTGTATAAAGGAGCCGGCAGCAGTCGCTGTCACGGTGCGTCTCAGCGTCTTAGAATGTTAAGCTTCCTGTAAAGTGCCACAGATGAGAGCCGGGAACCTGCCCCCGTGCGGGGATTATACGTCTTATACTTTGTGTCTGATTAATAATAAACAAAAGAGAGAAATCATGTCCGGGAACAGAAGCCACAGCCCGACATTCACAGCGGATAACAAGCGATGATGGGTCATTTGTGGTTTTGTTAGGTGTCTTGTGGATATCTACAGATAACAATAAACAGATAACAAATAACAAATATCTACAGATAACAGATAATAGATAACAGATAAGTACAGATACAGATACAGATAACAGATAACAGATAAGTACAGATACAGATAACAGATAATAGATAACAGATAATAGATAACTACAGATAATAGATAGCAGATAATAGATAATTACACATTCTTATGCCGCTTTCACATCACCACAGTGCAATAAGCTGGGATTTTCAACCTGTCTTAATGCTGGGTGAATTAGCGGTTAAATAACCATTTGAAATCCAGTGGTGACTGGGAAGTTCCTGGTCCCAGGTCCGCCCTGACAATCAGTGTGTTAGGTGAGGTCCGGGTCGGCACCTCTCACACCGCCACTTACCGGGGTCTGACGCGGGAAAAACCCTTCTTATTTCCTGTGTCTGAGTTCCAGGTCTAATGACCCAGGACCCCGGTATCTTTCACGTCAACACCAATAACCACCACCAATTTTCAACGTTTAGAAATGACACGGACTGATGCCACTGTGACTGAAACCGCGTGTAAAGCGTCTGTAACCCGTCCCTTGATACAGAGATCCCGATGGCTTTAAGTGTCTTTACAAGGACTTCATGTAGGCCTAATATAAGTCCTCTGATTCACGGGCGTCTTCAGCCTGTGTCATAGACAAGGGCAGCTTTGGTAATAGAAAATAAACGTGAGGATGAAATAAATGGGAAATAATAATAATAATAATGGGCCAGATCCAGAATGAATTATGCGCCGCACTCGTAACTCCTCTGCAGTTTAAGTATAGTTCTGAAAGCGCGTTCCTATATTCCATACCGGTGTGTGTAGTTCACTCCCCTCGTACGTACCACACTTCCATACCCTGGATACTGCCGTATCCTTTACGCACTCATCCCACATAAAATGGGTCTGGTGCAGGGCTGCCAGCAGGGGGAGACAGCCAGGACCAGAGCTGATGGAGGCCTGCCATCATTTGTGGCCAATGAGCAGGCTAGTTGTTAACAACACATAGGGGGCGGGGCCCTGTTGATGCGTCCCGGTCCCCACAACTTCCGACGGCGGCCCTGCCGGTGCGTAATGAAAGATCATACATAAATAGTTAACCAAGTGCTTTCCGTACGATTTACATATCTCCCCCTACCCGCCGTACAGTATGACGGGTTGTCACGTCCAACCGTCAGGGTTACAACGCAGAATTGAGAATCGTTCGTACTGCGTTCTAATGCGTAGCCGCCATGTGAACCCATACGCAGAACACTCACACTGAGCACTTATGCAAATGAAATGTGTAACTTGGCTGTTTTGCGTCATTCTGGACCCAGCCCAATGACGTGGTATAAGCTATATCATCAGACCCTCCAACATGACCCATTCCATTAGGTACAAAATACTCTGCTCCTCAGTTTCCTACTGTCAGTTACTATGGTAACCACCTTTGTTGAAGAAGCAAATAGTTTTTTTAAATATCAGTTAATTCATTTAAACCGGGTGAGGGAGAGTTGGAAGCTCAGGAGCGGATTAAATTGTACCTAATGGAATGGGTCATATTGGAGGGTCTATAACATATAACAATTTGTACGACCCATTCAGATTACTGTTTGTATTAGTATAATAACTGTCTTCAAATAAACTTTATTGAAAAAATGTCAAATTGACAAAACACACAAAACGTGTTCATCTTTATAGATGCTGACATAATCTTTCAAAAATAAACCATCACACGTGGCCGTAAACCTCAATTTTCATGCATTCTGATTGGGTCACCCTGCTGTTTTTACGCTTTGCGCACACATTTTGAGGAATACACAAATACTCATATATTGAGGCCCTATAATTACAGATCCTTTTTCAGCTTTGCTTGGGGATAGAACCACAGATTAATCTGATTTCTGGGTCTATTTGTCTGTAGAAGAGCTTCCTACACAACTGCAGTGTCTGTATTTCACTTGGTGTCGGTCTTCCTGTGAAATGTAGGTGCTATAGTCTCTGGACTGGCCACCGCTGGTATACACAGCAGACGCATTATATATAAATATTGCGTATACATTGGACACCTCGTGCGCTGTGATCTATGTCTCGTTTATTTAGAGCTGAGACGTATAATCAGTACAATTACATACAAATGACAGTTCAGGATAATTCTTTGTGCTCCCCGTTGTAAACAAGTGCAAGAAGGCGGCCTGGGAAATGTAAATTCAGGGATATAGAAAGGAGAGAATCTCGGTAGTCGCGAGGAACTAGTGGAAAATCTGTAATTTATGGCTCTTTCTAATTATTTTTACACAAACATCTGGTATGAGAGACGTCACGGCGGCTGCAGTAAATACAGAGGTTGTGGAGCTGTGAATATTTGCAGTATGCGAGTGTTACATAATCTGGTACTTGCTAGGAACGCTATGTATTGATGGAGCGCATCCAGGGGGGGTTTTCCGACCGTTAGGCGATCTAGCATCGTAACATACTGACTGCATGAGTTCTAGATCTGCCCTGATGTTGTCATCTTATAGATTTAGATATTTATAAAAATATGAATTCATTAATAAAACAAAACTTTGAATATGGAATTTCGAACATCATGACGAAGGGAAAATAAAAAATTATAAAAAAAACCCCACAAGAACCCACACAAAACTTTTGTGGGAATTCTCTGAGATATTTTAGCATAGTGTCGCACAGCCAAGATCATGATGATGTCACACAGTAATGTCCCCAGGTCACATGATTAGGTCATACAGTAACGTCCCCAAGTCACATGATTATGGCACACAGTAATGATGTCCCCAGGTCACATGATTATGTTACACAGTAATGTACCAAGGTCACATGATTATGCCACACAGTAATGATGGGCCTGATCCAGACCTACGCCCGCGAGCGTAGCGTATGTTCACCCGGGCGTATAAACTTCAACGCCCATGACACTCCCATTGATTGTACCTACTTACGGCGGCTAAACCCGACCCTAACTTTTTCCAGCGTCCGTGCGAATTTTCGTAACGATACGCTGGTCGTATGTGGCTTAGCACGCTCATACTGTACAATTTAAATGGCTATCCCCGCCTCTGTGTAGTAACTCGAGCGTCCGGACTATCGTCGTACTAAACTCACGCCCCTTGTGCGAAAAATATGCTGAAAATACGCTCGCTGTACGCTCATGTCCTTCGGACGACCGGAAGTTGTCATACTGCACATGCGCAGTGCGTTTTTTCGCCCGGTTTTACGCTCCCGACGTACGCTCGGTCGCGGGCGTAGGTCTGGATCAGGCCCGATGTCCCCAGGTCACATGATTATGTCACACAGTAATGTCCCCAGGTCACATGATTATGTCACACAGTATTGTCCCTTGGTCACAGGATTATGTCACACAGTAATGTCCCCAGGTCACATGATAAGAATACTGGAGGGCTGGAGACATATGCTGGGGAATATTGGGGAGCTGACAACAGATGATGGGGAATACTGAGGAGCTGAAAACACATGTTGGGAATACTGTGGGGGCTGGACACACATTATGGGGAATACTGTGGGGGCTGGACACACATGATAAGAATACTGGAGGGCTGGAGACATATGCTGGGGAATATTGGGGAGCTGAAGACACATGCTGGGGAATATTGGGGAGCTGAAGACATATGCTGGGGAATATTGGGGAGCTGAAGACATATGCTGGGGAATATTGGGGAGCTGAAGACATATGCTGGGGAATATTGGGGAGCTGAAGACATATGCTGGGGAATATTGGGGAGCTGAAGACATATGCTGGGGAATATTGGGGAGCTGAAGACACATGCTGGGGAATATTGGGGAGCTGAAGACATATGCTGGGGAATATTGGGGAGCTGAAGACATATGCTGGGGAATATTGGGGAGCTGAAGACATGCTGAGGAATATTGGGGAGATGAAGACATGCTGGGGAATATTGGGGAGCTGAAGACATGCCAGGGAATATTGGGGAGCTGAAGACACATTATGGGAATGCTTGGGGGGGGGATAACACATGATGGGAACACTTGGGATCTGGAGACATATGATGGGGGATACTGGGAGCTGGAGAGACATCCTGTGGAGCACTGGGAGCTGGAGACACATGATGATGGGGGGATACTGGGAGCTGGAGAGACATGGGGGGTGAGATTCAGAGATGCGATTGCGAAAAGATCGCAAATATACGCACCTTAGTTAAGATCTTACCAGGTTACAGCCCACTGCATAAACAGTCATAAAGAGCAATCTTGCTCTTTTCCTCTGATGAAATTCCCTAGTGGAACGAAACGCGTAAGGATGGCAGCAGAAGTCGGGTGTCACTAACTGCACTTTAGCACATGAACACTTTGACTGTGATCCGAAGCAACGTCAATTATTTTAACCCCTATTGTGAGTACTCACTTAGAACCTCCAGTGCACGCACGAAAATCAACGGGGCTTGTCCATGCTTTCCACCTAATACCCGATAGTCCGGAAACCACGCTGGTAGTAAGCGCACCCTGATATCCCCGGACACCCGCTTGACGGGGTCGACTCGGATGGTAATATAAGCCACTATTTAACCTCTGAGACCAACGGCTGGCTGGGTGAGACCCTTTCCTAATACTGTAAGTAAGAGGAGAACACGATCGGCAGCAAGTGCGTCCTGAGACCCCCGGATCTGGCGGTGTGGATACCCGCTCGATGGGGTTGACTCGGACGGTATCACGGGCCATTATACAACCTCTGAGACCAACGGCTGGCTGGGTGAGATCTTTCCCTATTACTATGAGTAAGAGGAGAACACGATCGGCAGCAAGTGCGTCCTGAGACCCCCGGATCTGGCGGTGTGGATACCCGCTCGATGGGGTTGACTCGGACGGTATCACGGGCCATTATACAACCTCTGAGACCAACGGCTGGCTGGGTGAGACCCTTTCCTAATTTGATCAACCTCAGAATAACATCTCATCGTTAATTGTTATCTTTAGAACTTTGTGATTTTATTTGCAATACTATCGGAAGTGCAGTATTGTGATATATTTTGTTTTTATGAGAATATTATTATAAGTTTACTGTATTTTTATATGTTTAATTGATTGTCATTTTCATTTTTTATTTTCATTTATTATTTTTTGATACCTGACTAATATGTTTAATTAAATTGTATTTTATTTAATATGCACACTGGAGGGTATTTTTTCATTATATAAGTGTTTAGACACTTGTTATATCTATCCTTGATATAAGGACAATAACATTGAAGTGTTTTCATTTTTATTTTTTTTTCTTATATACATATATTTTTTTCCCCACCAACTACAGCGCTGGTCACATTCTGTTTAGTTTTATCTATAATTCTTTAAGGGGCCCCACAAACTCCTTGACCAGCTGCAGTTAATTGAGGTGAGGGAATTGTTTCCTAGCGCCCAGATTGGTTGTGTGTTCTTTTGGTTTTAGAAGTTACTCCTTCAGATCTTAAACTTTCACACCTTAAGATCTTAAGTGCTTGCGATCGATTCAAAGTTACGCTCTTAGCGAATTTACGCTCCTAACCTCTACGTAGACGGCGTTGAACAATTACTACGCATGCGCAGTAATGCAAATTTTCTAAGATCCTAAATATACGCACCTAAGTTGCGTGAAAATCGTATCTCTGAATCAGCCCCATGCTGTGGAGCACTGGGAGCTGAAGACACATGATGGGGGATACTGGGAGCTGGAGAGACATGCTGTGGAGCACTGGGAGCTGAAGACACATGATGGGGGATACTGGGAGCTGGAGAGACATGCTGTGGAGCACTGGGAGCTGAAGACACATGATGGGGGATACTGGGAGCTGGAGAGACATGCTGTGGAGCACTGGGAGCTGAAGACACATGATGGGGGATACTGGGAGCTGGAGAGACATGCTGTGGAGCACTGGGAGCTGAAGACACATGATGGGGGATACTGGGAGCTGGAGAGACATGCTGTGGAGCACTGGGAGCTGAAGACACATGATGGGGGATACTGGGAGCTGGAGAGACATGCTGTGGAGCACTGGGAGCTGAAGACACATGATGGGGGATACTGGGAGCTGGAGAGACATGCTGTGGAGACATGATGAGGATACTGGGTGCTGGAGAGACATGATGGGGATACTGGGAGCTGGAGACATGCTGGGGAATACTGAGAGAAATAGGGAAAAATTTATGGGGAATATTTTTCCCCGTCATTATGACGGGCCTTTGACTAGTAGATTATAATTGAGATTACTATCAATTTGTAACTGGATATTGATACATATTACTTCCTCTAGTCTGTCTCTGTATGGTGTGTGACACAGGCCATGGACCATTTTAGTTGCTCTTCTTTGCACAGTCTCTAATGTATTTATGTCCTTCTGGGAATACGGCCTCCAGACCTGACCCCAGTATTCCAGGTGAGGCCGCACCAATGACATATTGACCGAGGCCGAGGTTCACAACCGTGGACGTATTATAAATACGTCCTTAAATTACAGAGAATAGCTTCTACACATGCATGCGGCTGTGAACCTGGGCCTGAATTGTTATTGAATTGTTCGAAGTGACCATTATTCAACCATAACTCTTCAGGTCCACAGACACAGCTAGTGATAAACAGTCTCATATTTATGATTTCTTGGTATGATTGAACTTGTAAGAATCAATTTATAACACGGGTTCTTGAACATGCGATCGCATTACCGAGTGTCACTGTACTATTTCTGAGAGAATTATAAGGGTGCCTATGGATTTTATTAGATTTATCATATTTAATATAAATATGAGCAGTTTAAGTATTGTCAGATCTTTAGTCTGGAACCTTTGGCCTGCAGATACATTCATAGCCTGGAATGGGCTCGTAGTAATGGGTTCTGTGCACCGCTGCGAGAATGGCATTTTGGAAATACACACAGCCGACACCTGATTGTGTGCTGTGTCTATATAAGAAATGTCAGCAACTAGAAAGTTATGCCACACAGGCCGGTTCCCGACTCAACCACAGGTTAGTGCAGGGGAGGGGATGTAGTGCAGCCGGGTAGTCTTTGGGTTAGGCTGAAGGGAGGGGATGGATGGGAGAAGGGGAAACTTAGGGTTAGACTGTGGGGAGGGGATGGATGGGAGAAGGGGAAACTTAGGGTTAGGCTGTGGGGAGGGGATGG
>WWET01000950.1:145947-163806 GCA_011038615.1 Limnodynastes dumerilii
GGGAGATAGAGGGGGGAGGAGAGAGATTGACACACACACACACACATACAGAGTGAGAGGAAGAGGGGGGGAGAGAGAGAGGGGAGATAGAGGGGCAGGAGAGAGAGAGAGAGGGGAGATAGAGGGAGGAGGAGAGAGAGACACACACAGAGTGAGAGGAAGAGGGGAGATAAGCGAGTCAGAACGCTGCGTCACACACATTGCGTTTCGATCATGTCTGTCAAAGCTTGTGTAACACAAAACTATGCGGAAATCTGTGTCCGAACTATAGAGGATTTACGTCATAATGCAAACACAGGTGTGGGCACTGGCGAAATCCCTTCTACTTATCTCTTCGTCCTAACGCAGCGTGCGCTCAAATGGTCACCTCCTAACGCAGCGTGCGCTCAAACTGTCACATCCTAACACAAGAGTCTGAAATAGGTGGCGGAAGGTCACTCCCTTTCCTTCCTCACCACACCCCTCAGAACACAAACTGTCGCAGCTGGAGTTGCGCTCACATCTGAATCATCTGTGACTGCGCGCTCCTCAGTTCTGAGCATGTGCGGTAGCAAATCACCCAGAAACGTCACGTCAGCTGACGTCCGCTCACCTCTAGATCGGGCCCTCAGAACACAGGAGCAGAGTCACACTTAAGAAGCTTCTGCTTCTTAAGCAGGGGCGGTATTACCATTGGTGCAGCGACACCGGGGCCCCTGCTGATACAAGGGCACACAGCCTCCATCGCCACGCCGCCGAAGCTCCCCACCGGGTTACCTGGGATATCGTCAGGGCCAAAGCATATTATTTGCACCTGGGCCCACAACGCGCTAGCTCCAACTCTGTTCTTAAGTGCAGAGAATTGGATAATGACCTATTAGGGCTGCGTATTAGTCTTTTATGCAATCTCTGTATCACTTAGGTGCGTAGATTGAGTACGTGAGGTCTATAAAGGCCGTGTGTAGTAGGTTAGGAAGAAGGCTTGCTAGTGCCGCCTCGCGGAGTATTTAGATAAGGTGTGGGGGGGGGGGCATTCTCCGTGCGTATTTTCATTTTTAAGAGGGAAAATACGCAGGTTGGATAAAGTAGCCCTATAGCAGTCTTCAGTGCCATTAGGCACCTACAAACGGGGGCCAAATGGCCCGCAATGAACTCTTTCTGATCTCTGAACACGGTCCTTTTTGGTCACTAAATCCGTTAACCCCTTGCATACCCTGTCTATAATTGCACATGACACACGGTAATTACCCAGCGCATTATGAGCTTGTTTATCATTTCCCAAACTAGACAGAAGTGCCCCTCCCTCAATGCCCCCGTCCAGCACATCCATTCTTCCCCTCTCTGATGCCGTCTGCGGCCGGCGAGCTATATATACACTTCCAGACAATGTCACGGGAAGCAGAGAGTTCTCAAAGCCGCCGAGCTCTCTCTTGTGAAGCGATTTGGACAGCAGCCATTTCTCATCTCTGCCCTGGGATGTGAGTGCCCACAGGATGGGCCCAGGCTTCTGTGTCTTATCTCAGAAAAGGAACATGCCACAATGCCGCGGCCTGGAGAATCCTTTCCCTTTCTGCAGACAAGTGCAGTAAACAAAGCAATCACGGTGCTGTCGTCCTCTCTTCCTGTGTGGAGCGTGCACGGATTTCATAGCATATACAGCAGCTGGAATTTTCCACATTAATATATATCACGGTAAAAGGTATAGCGCCTGAACCAGACCTCAACGGAGGCCCAATGGCGTCGCGTTATTTTGCATTGCGCATGCTCAGAAAAAATCCCGACCTGAGTGCAAATCACTGCGCGACTGATTGGGTACGGAGGGCGTTTTGTTGGAAGGTAGGGATGAAGGGACATGGTCAATGTACAGATAGAACAAGGGTTGCAGGGAACATCCGGGAGACTCCCGGAATTCATATAGTTCTCCCGCTATTGTGGGAGATCAAGCAAGTCTCCCGCTGCCCTTCAATACAACAATCCCAAGTGTTAAAAGGGATTGGGCGTGAACTGAATGATGTCATTTTTGTCATCAAGGCCCGCCCACCACCAGTAACACTATGGATAGCAGTGATGATGGACAGGAGGCGGGGCATACATTTGCAAAATTGCGTAAAACATTTGCACCAATCACAGTCCAGGCAGCTGCTGACAGCCGGATACCATCCAAAAGGTATATGCGGATGCTGCTTATGTGTTGGTTTAAAAAAATAAATGATATATATCTGTATAAAGCTAATTTCATTCATGGGTGGCTCTATTTTAGTACACTTGCTTGGTCACTGAATCCCTTGTATGAAGCATGATCACCATTTCCACTATACATGACGGACTGTAGGATGGACACTTGTGATTGGATCGCTGGGGAAAGGGAATGTAGCTGCTTTGTGATTGGCTGCTCTGTGTTTATTTATTGTATGTTTTATTAAAAGCAACTTTATGTATATGGTATCATGTATAGTGCCCACTTTTTATGAATGATTTAATGGACTTTTCTCGAGGCAAGAGACGTGAATCTTATTATAGGTCCTGGGCCAGAATTGTTGGCTCATTGTGTCATTGGGCCTGATCCAGAGCTACGAAATTTTCGCACGACGGGCGAATGCGAACTTTCGCTCGTGCGTATCACCATACACGCCCCTAACACTCCCATAGTAAAGTCCCTGCTTACGGCGGCTATACCCTACACTAGGTACGACCGTCGGCCGGACGAATTTTCACACAAAATACGCTCAGCGTATGGGCTTAGCACGCCCATACTGTACAATTCAAATGGCTATCCCCGCCTCTGTGTAGTAAAACGAGCGCCCAGGCGACCGTCGTACTGAACGCACGCCCCTCGAGCGAAAAATACGCACGCTATACGAACGCTCTACGCTCATCTCGTCCAGCCGACAGGAAGCTGTCATACTGGGCATGCGCAGTGCGAATTTTCGTACGAAAATACGCAAAAAACGGGCGTACGCTCGCCCGTCGGACAGCAATTTCGTAGCTCTGGATCAGGCCCATAATCACTACATGGTACATGACTGGCTGACTGTTGCCATTGTGCCTCCTTGGTTTGTCATTTTCACTTCACAAAAAATATATATATACACTCTGAAACGTGTAATAGGCTGCTGCATTTCACCTTTCATCCCATATGCCTATACATATCCGTTTGCATGTTCAGGTCAGGGGTGGAAGGTGACAGACAGGAGCCCCATAGCAAGGAGGCGGGGCCCGGGCCTGGATTGGCGACACCAGGGGGCGAAGCTAGATGAAACGTCCCATGTAAGTGACGCATTTTACATCCGACAAGCGAAAGTGAGGAGCTGCTGTTTCATGGAATGGAGACGCCGTCTACCATAAGGCTACAATAAAACACAAACACCCTGATTCAGATAAGAAGGAAATAAGTGCGCACGGATTCGCTAAACTACGCACCCTCATTCTTACTAATCTTTGCTGACTGCCGTCTCCATAGGGCGACCTTAACGCTCCGTGTGTATCTTTGTGTGGATTTTACATGCGCAGAGTTTGCTAGCCCCGCCCATACTGCCCTAATTACATGCCTTCCCCCCACCCACATTTCTTAACTTCCTAATTACGGTGTACTGCCACGCCCTTCTTCCGGATCTCATTAGGCATGGCATTAAACTCTGTGCATAACGGGTTTCCGTATGTAACATCCGGATTGTACATGCGCAATTTGCATAAATTCGCCAGCATACGTACATGGCGTGCGTATATTTAGGTACATCGTTATATATGAATCAGGGCCAAAATATTTAGTGTACAACATGCGGGAAGACGCTGCACATACACCGTGTGGAAAGAGATATTTACAGTGTCTCGGATCAGTGTATAAATATTTTGTGCTGGATCGTATCATCCGCAGAAAGATGTCACTGGATGTTATTTACTCTTCCCTGCATCTGTGTGACGGTAGACGGGATTCTCCTCCACAGAAAGGCTCATAAAAGCTACAATAACTTCAGATATATGGAATTATAGAGGGTCTAATTGTAAAAAGACAGCACCAGGGTCCATATGAATAAAAAAAAAAAACATTTATTATGAAAAAAAATAATGAAAAACCCATTTATTGTGAAAAAAAGTTCAAACAACAAAAAACAAAATAAAAAAGCAACAGCTATTAAACTACCTGATAAAGGTACAACAACGGGAACCTAAATTTGGACAGTGTCAGTGTCACAGGATGCCGCTGTGTCATTGCTGAAATGCTCAGCAGATAGTTGCTATAGGAAACGGGTACCTGATTCCACTCGTTCCCAGTAGTGACAGGCTGCGGTGGCTGAGGCGGGCTGAAGTTAGGGTTAGGCCTCAACAAGGGAGTGTTTTCTGCAAACTATTAGAGTAACTCTGTTTATAACTTTCTATCATGACAGAAATATTTCCAGCAATCTACAGAAGCTGACATGTATTTTGTCATAATACCCAGCCCATGTTGTCCCCAGGAATGTGATGTCTGAGCCGTACACCAGCGCCCGGATCTAAACATAGATGTGCAAGTATCAACATTGTGCCAAGTACAGCGAGTGCTGCACAGTATATTATTACTATTATTATTGTTATTATTATTATTATTGATATTTTTATTACAATGTTCAATCTCCCTTACACATCAGTCCCTGTCCCATTGGAGCTGACAATTTAAATTCCCTAACACACACACACAGCGTATTTTCGTGTGCGTCCCTTCTATACACTCCCCTTGGCACACCCCTTGAATGTACGTATTTTGTCAAGATACGCTTTTCAAAACCTACCTTAACTTTTGGCACCGTAACCACAGTGATCCGGTCACGTACGTATGGGCAACACGTATTTACGCCGCTTAGCACGCCCATACTGTACACTTTAAGTACCACCCCCCCGCCTACTTCACGTATTTCAGACGTCATTTGGACTAACGTAAAATTGGCACGCCCACACGTAAGTATTTACGTGACACATACGTGAATGGCACATGCGTTCACAATTACGCTACGTTACTGTGCGTATTTTCTATGGTGCGCATGCGCAGTACTTACCAAAAGGCGATTTTACGTCTCCGCCACGCGTAAATTCGCTCGCAAGCGTTGTTCTGGATCTGGCCCAATATTAGTAATTAGGATGGGCTGGATCCAGAGTTAAGTGCTCGTAAGTCTTCATAAGGAAATTTATGATAGTGCAATCCTATATTCCATATGTGGGGGTGGGGCACTGGACTCTCATCGCGTGTACGACACTTCCGTAAGCCTGCCTTAACTTAAACACACCTGCTCACGGAAAATGGGGTTGGTGTGTAATGGTTCTACCCAGGTATATCTTTCCACCTGTTTTCCTCTTATTTTCAAACTCTGAATCTGGTCTAAGATGCCTATAGCTGAGAATAAACATGTTCATTTAGTGATTTAACTGTAATATGGCAAAATTGTGAGCACCTCAGCATCAGGGGTGGAAGTGATTTAGGTCTGAATATTAGTTGGATCACCGGAGCGAGAGGGGATGATGATGGTTTTACTTTTCCGCAATCATTACACAAATAGTGGCAGGATTCAACCTGACTGACTTGTCCTGAAAACTGGCGCGTTTCACTTCTTCAGGAGTTCAGAAACTTCCTCCGGGGTAGGCAGCGGTGAGGATGGCCAGGGACAGGTAAGTTTAATAGGCTATTTGCTATTTTTCAGGGCTCAATGCTGAAAACAGGACTTTTCTTTAGTAATTTCACTCTCTCTCTGTATTTTATAAATAGAGCTTAGACTATTCACATTGGAGGTGAAGATGGGACACACATAATGGTATGAAATTGTTTATTGTGCAAAAGTAATGAATAAAAAAAAGACAGCCTTGATAAAGAGAATGGTTCGAAACGCGTCAGCGCCAGGATATCTACTGGCTGCTTCCTCCCTATCAGCCAAACAGGACTGGACTATTCCTGTGAATTATAGATAGACTTTAAACATTTTAGATATGCAGCCTGTTTTTATTTCGGGGGTATCTATCTGCTTTATATTTTCCTATTTGTTTGATTAAAAGTTGAACATTTTTTGGGGGTTGTCCTGTGCTTTCTTTACCTCCCTGACAACTTAGGAAACCTGAATATTTTGGTGATTCCCCTGTTTAAGGATTTAACTTTTTACGCAGTGAATAAATTAGGTCTTAAAGTTTATCTATCTTCCAATATTTATTCCAAAGAAATAGAACTTTATGCCAAGAAAAACATCAAGAAACTCATCTCCTTTTTTTTTTGCACAGTGACACATTTGGGGCCAGATTTACTAAACTGCGAGAAAGGAACAGTGGAGATGTTGCCCATAGCAACCCATCAGATTCCAGCTCTCACTTTCCTATGACATACTAGAAAATGTCAGCTTGAACCTGATTGGTTGCTAAGGGCAACATCTCCATTTTTCCAAACCCGCAGCTTAGTAAATCTGGCCCTTGGGGTATAATCAGTTTTCATTGTATTCATCAGATTGTGAGTTTAGTTATTCATTTAGATACATATTTTGCACAGAGATATCTAAGAATTGTATCTGTTTTTATTAATTCGTTGTGGTCCTTTTTATTACACATTGAGGACTGGATTCATACTTAAGAAGCTTCGGCTTCTTAAGTGTGGTCCTTTAAGAAATGACCTGCTACGCATGCGTGGTAAGCCATTTATGCAATCTACGTATCGCTTAGGTATTGATTGACTTCGGGAAGGGTGAGTTAGGTGCGGATACCACTTATTTTGTTTGTTCACATAGTTTATTTGATGGTTCTCCCTCAGTTAAGCAGGCTGATGTTAGAAGCGCCATCTTATCACATATCTTTTATTCTATTTGTAAAAATTGTATAAAAACACTTTTTATCAGAGGTTATTCTAGATCTTTCCCTGTCCCCTTCTTCCCACAATGCTGAGAAACATCAAACAATCTCGCTACTGATATCGTCCTATTAGATTGCTAGCCTGTTGGTTCCTTATTAAGATGCACTTATAGAACATGCTGATTTTTTTTTATTGATACACAGTGGGCACAATCCAGATGTTTCTCCGCGTGATTCTCTGCTGCACATGCTCAGACCTGAAGAGTGCGAAGTCAAAGGCGTCTCAGACCCGAGCGCAAGTCGAACTGCGGCAGAGGCGTTTTGAGGGGCGTGTTGAGGAAGGGAAGGGGAGGTGTCACGTAGTCAATGTACAGCAAGTGCCCCTGATCCAGGGCTGAACACAGACGTAACCAAGGGCGGTTTACATCAAACATTCTAACCAGCTCCAGGTCATGTCTAAGTGCAGAGAGTGACCTTCCACGGCCTATGTCAGACTCTTGCTTTAGGATGTGACACTTTGAATGCATTATAATGGGTCAGAAATCGAAGTATTGTACAGAAGGAAAAAAATATTTCTTACAATTAATTTGTGACATTTACATCACAGAGGCGCTCGCACTGATCACTACCCCCATTTACAGCCACCATTTCTCTGTATTACCCGGCGCTTGTGCAGTGTGTTTGGTCACGCAGCGGAATTGCGCTTATCTGCTGTGTGTTCCCGAACACGACTTGTCATAATTGCTTGTACTTCAATGACGTCTCTGTGTGCACTGGAATCGCACGCAGCCCGTACCAATCAAAAACGAACCTACAATGTGCGCCGAAAGGAACAGTCAGACCAAGCTACCACAAATCCAGGAACTTGCTTAGACTGTGCGTGCAAAATACATCACAATAAATATAATAAAACTATCAATCTATAAAGGAAGAAATGAATGATAAAAGTCACAACAATGGCAGTGACCTGTTCATCGTTATAATATACTCACTTAGGACCTGATTCACACTTAAGAATTCTTATGATTGTAGGTGCGTATATTTAAGAACGGATGCACTGCACATGTGTAGTAACTTTTATACGCTATTTGCGTTGGACTTAAGTTTGCAAATTCCGTGCTTATACACTACGAACTTATAATCTCTAGTTTTGTAGTAACATACGCAAAAATGGGCGTTCCATGTATAATGAACTGGGCGGATACGAAGATTTGGGTGGAGAGAGGTATTTACATGAGCAAATGAAGGTGCGGTTATGCAGTTACGTTCCTAAGTAGACGTCCGGCGCATTCAAGCGCGAACCTACAGCTAAGGGAGCCCTATGGCACTCGTAAGTCACATAAGAACCTGAAAACCAGGGGCGGCCGAAAAGTTTCATTGCTATTAGTTGCGTATATTTAGGAACCTATCGCGTTCTTACGTGTGAATCAGGTCCTTACTGTATAAAGAAACAAGCAGCATAAAGGCCCCCTAAAAATATTATTCACCAACATGTCTACAACATGCCACATAACAGTCACAGTATAAAGCTCAGGAGAAATTAGCAGAAAAAAGGTGCCGGAACTCACATCAACTCATGTGCGACCACTCGACCAATCACAAGCCGAGCAGCGCCATCACAACCAGCGCGGACGAAGTGCTCGACACACAAGCAGCCGCGTGCACCGTTTTAATGATTTGGCTGCAGAAACTTTTAAAACTTTTAAAACTTGGAAAATCCGTTGAAAAAGGTGCCGGAACAACGTTCCGATGCGTTCTATGACACAAAAAGCACTGAGAAATTGTATTAATGGGTTTGGTTGACACCTATTGATAATATCACAACACTGCATCCAGACATCTCAGTAAAGGGATTCAATCATAAAAAACACTGAAAGTAAAGATTCTTAAATCTATTTATAAACTGGTTTTTATATAGTGCTTTTCAGAGAATATTTCACATTAGTCCCTGCTGCATTGGAGCTACATACTAAGGTACCTAACACACATGCTAGGGTTAGTTCAGCAGCCAATTAACCTACCAGCATGTTTTTGGAGTATGGGAGGAAACCCACGCAGACACAGGGAGGACATACTCCACACAGATAAGGCCTAGTCCGGGAATTAAACTCATGTTCTCAGTGCTGTGAGACACAATGCTACTCACTGAGCCACCGTGCTGTCCCGATCTTGAGAATAACATTTTCTAAACTGTTTCACAGAATAAGACAATGGTACAGAACACAACATTAAATACCTCAGCCATAAGAATACGACAATGGTACAGAACACAACATTAAATACCTCAGCCATAAGAATACGACAATGGTACAGAACACAACATTAAATACCTCAGCCATAGAAACATAGAAAGTGACGGCAGATAAGAGCCACATGGCCCATCTAGTCTGCCCCTTTGTTTATTTAAACCTATACTGACCCTAGACCCTATTTACCCTCAATTTGGTTACAATTTAGGATACCCTTATATTTATCCCAAGCATGTTTAAACCTCCAGTATATACACATGTCCTCATGTTCTATTACACCTCTTCCTTTATATAATGTCCCCTCCTGTACCTGTCATCCTCCAGTATATACACATGTCCTCATGTTCTATTACACCTCTTCCTTTATATAATGTCCCCTCCTGTACCTGTCATCCTCCAGTATATACACATGTCCTCATGTTCTATTACACCTCTTCCTTTATATAATGTCCCCTCCTGTACCTGTCATCCTCCAGTATATACACATGTCCTCATGTTCTATTACACCTCTTCCTTTATATAATGTCCCCTCCTGTACCTGTCATCCTCCAGTATATACACATGTCCTCATGTTCTATTACACCTCTTCCTTTATATAATGTCCCCTCCTGTACCTGTCATCCTCCAGTATATACACATGTCCTCATGTTCTATTACACCTCTTCCTTTATATAATGTCCCCTCCTGTACCTGTCATCCTCCAGTATATACACATGTCCTCATGTTCTATTACACCTCTTCCTTTATATAATGTCCCCTCCTGTACCTGTCATCCTCCAGTATATACACATGTCCTCATGTTCTATTACACCTCTTCCTTTATATAATGTCCCCTCCTGTACCTGTCATCCTCCAGTATATACACATGTCCTCATGTTCTATTACACCTCTTCCTTTATATAATGTCCCCTCCTGTACCTGTCACCCTCCAGTATATACACATGTCCTCATGTTCTATTACACCTTTTCTTTTGTTTCACAGAATAAGACAATGGTACAGAACACAACATTAAATACCTCAGCCATAAAGCATGTTCAATATTAGGATTTCATTTTTACTTTTTTCTCCTAATACACCAGACATAATGAAAAAGCCAGAATGAATGGACGCTCAGTATCCCAGGTGTATATAACGACTAAGTGCAAGAGCTGCATAAAATACAGGAGCAAAACCATATTGAACTACAAATAGAATTTGAGTTGAGAGGTGACAGAGATGATCAGGATGACAGAAGTTACAGAGGTGACATTTGCTTTGCTCAATTTTAAATTACAGTTTGAAAAGAAAGCTGTCTCTCTATAAAGAAAGCTGTCTCTCTATAAAGAAAGCTGTCTCTCTATAAAGAAAGCTGTCTCTCTATAGCTGCTCTACAAGCAAAATCAAAGTCTCTAACCCCCAAATAATAAAATGAATTGCATCCCTGACATTGCACCATGTTATTTCTAGTAGTAAACTTGAACCAATTTTTTGCCGTTCCTCTCAAACTCTGCATCAGTCTTATAGTGCATAATGGATAAGATGGAGCATAAACATTGTATTGCTAGACATTCGCCCTCTGCAAACAACCCATGCTGCACATAATTCTGCTGCTACTGCACCGTATCGGAGGAAAGAAAAGAAAACCTAGCAACTGATAGAACTAAAAATAACTCATTCTGACTATTAAAAACCCATCTCCTCGACACACATCACTCATTGCACCATCCTCATAGCTAAGGTGACTGTCTATAGTATGGATACAATGTGATTATGTACATGGATCAAGCATTCATTAATGATAAAATATATCATTATTTCTCCCCGGAGTTATATGAAAATATGATTTTATAATAAAAAACTAATAATTCACCGTCACTTGTCTGTTATTGATTCTATTCTACGTTCCGTTCTGAAATTGTTACCCAATACTTTGCTCTATATAACCTGACACATCCTTATGTGATTTTCAGCCTTGTATTTCTATCATCTGGTTGTTCATTGTGTTACCCTTAGATACAGCACAGAACCTCTGCATTTTCTGCCTGATGATACAAACACATGGCTAAGAGACACCTGAAGTCAGTCAGAAGGAGCCAGGGGATTGAGAAAAGTTCCAGGCATGTAAAATGAAGTCTCCCCAGGGGTGCAGCGACCTTAGAATAAACCTAAAGCTGCAGCTGTTGGATATATATCATAGGAACCCTACAATAACCTGTGTTTCTTACTGATGTCTTCTTTATTGCAGAGTGATATTAAACATTAAATCAGCTGCAATCAACCTGCAGCACTCCAGGTGTTGTGAGACTACATGTCCCATTATGCTTTGCCAGACACGGCTAAACTTATGCTGTTGGAGCATCCATGATGGGGGTTATATGACACCTGCAGTGCTTTTGCCTGCATTAAATAATCTATAACTGTGTCCATATAAACTGTCTCCTGGTGCAATCGGGAAATCACTGGATGCATTTTTTCCTGGAAATAAATTTTCTGATTTAAAGAAGAGGGAAAAGAATTCTGCAGAATCCAGGGGACAGAAGGAAACATGGAATGGTACTTACAGCGAATGAGTGTGAGCTCCGGGACAGCCAGTCTCTCTGGGATGAAATGACAGCGCTTTCCAGCCGGCCAGAATCACAGTCCTACAGGAACCAGCCCTCAGTTTACTTTAACTTTGACGTCAGATGGTTCCTCTCTCATCCTCTGCTGAGTTTGGGGAAAGGCAGTCCTTAAAAGACAAAAAAAAAAGCAGCACACATGGGTGCCTGGATGTAGCCAGAGGGGGGCTGCTGGGCTGGCTGCTGGCTCGGGGGTTATTGAGACAATCTTTAGGTTTGGGTTAAGGAAATGACTGTAGTGAAATGTTAGTGGACATTGGTGAATATCTGACATTACGTTACTAGATAAGAGTGATCGAGCTGGTCTCTGCATACAGTGCATGGCTGTTGGCAGCTGTGCTTTGCATAGATTTGCTGTTGGGGCAGATCCTTAAACTGGCCACAGACAGAAAGATTGTTTTGCACATTAAACATAGTTGGCAGTTTTTGCGAGTGAAAATCAGGGAAATTATGATTGCACAAAGTATCTTTCAATCAGAACGCACAGGAATGGAGTTCCGGCATCTTTTTCGATGGATTTTCCAAGTTTTAAAAGTTTTTTAAGTTTTGGTGGCAAAATCAATAAAATGGTGCATGCGGCTGCTTGTGTGTCAAGTCTGATGCTTGCGTATTTCATCCACACTGGTTGTGATGGCACTGCTCAGCTTCCAGCGCTGCTCGGCTTGTGATTGGTCGTGTGGGTGTGCGGGAGTTGATGTGAGTTCCGGCACCAAAAAAAACTGGTTTCAATTATTCATGTGAATAAGTGTATAAGCACCAAATTTCTATGGGCTCCGAATGGTTTAAATAACTATATCAGATCAAATAACAACATGCAAAATGTATTAACAAGACATTAAAATACATCACTGAATTGTGATATCACTATCAAGGTGCTGCACCAAAGGGGTGTGTTCCGTACTGCCAAAGGGGTTGTCCTGTTGAATAGCTCCACCTCTGGGTGTGTCTAGCGCTACCAGGAAAACTGTTTGTCAATAAAAATGGCGGCATCCGTATTTATTGATCGTTATATTGTTAGTGAATAAATACTTTCAGTGTTATTGTTTATAGAAAAGATAAAAATAGGTGACACTTCAGATGATTAACAAGACACCAAAGTGTATTTCTCATTTCTGTCTCCATTATTGGAGTCATATTGTCTTAGATAATGGTCAGTCTTTTATTACATCTTGACCTCCATGAAAATGGCCGTCTCCATAGGCCTCAATGCAGAGAAATAGGAAAAAAATTTCTAAATCCTGTCATCATACCACAATGATTTCTAGAACTGAATCAGTATCAGGGAGATCACCCATTCTTCAGGGAGTCAGGGAAATTGTCCACTTGTCAGGGAGATCACCCACTCTTCAGGGAGTCAGGGAGATCACCCACTCTTCAGGGAGTCAGGGAGATTAGCCGCTGATCAGGGAGTCAGAAAGATCAACCACTTTGCAAGGAGTCATGTAGATTCTCCACTTTTCAGAGAGTCAGGGAGATCACCCACTCTTCAGGGAGTCAGGGAGATCACTCGCTCTTCAGGGAGTCAAGGAGATCACCCACTCTAGAGAGTCAGGGAAATCACCGGCTCTTCAGGGAGTCAGGGAAATCACCGGCTCTTCAGGGAGTCAGGGAAATCACCCGCTCTTCAGGGAGTCAGGGAAATCACCCGCTCTTCAGGGAGTCAGGGAAATCACCCGCTCTTCAGGAAGTTGGCAACAATGAATGAAAATGTTATCGGGTGATCTGGCAGATCCATATGATCTCGCAGTGATTCAAGATTTGATGAATTTTTCAGTGCTGGGTTTACAGATCTGCTGATAGTGATCTGAAAGATCAAACATGCTTCAAGATCAAACTCACTGTGCCAGAGGCTGTGTCAGTGTTGCTATGGACTAATGCAGTTCCCACGTCATCGTGATGTGACCTAAATCATCTCTCCTTTCCCAGCCAGGCTAGCGGCACCCTTGCCATGTGACCTGCTCGTGTCTATATCACGGGTGTGGTTTGCAGGTCCGATCATCTGAATTTCCGACAGGTATCATGACAGCACCGAAATGCAGCGTTCCCCGAATATTATAACGCCAACAAGATTGTCTGGCATTACAATAACCCTGGACCGGATTCATAACTACGTGTTTTGGTAAGTTACGTGCCAATTTCTAATGCGCACGGTAATAAATAATTTACGCTATCTACGCAGCGTTTCATTACGTAGATTATTGCATACATGAGGCCTTTTAAGACTGCTTGTACGCAATCTACGTAACGAAACGCTACATAGATAGCGTAAATTATTTATTACCGTGCGCATTAACGCAGCACTTAGAAGTCGGCACGTAACTTACCAAAACATGTAGTTATGAATCCGGTCCCCTGACTTTAACCCTAATTCCTACTTGCCTCCAATTACTTTAGTTATTTATTTGCAGGTTTTTATATAGTGCCATCATATTACGTAGCAAATTACACATTTAACAATCATTAAAACAAGGCTACGGGGGTAACAGACAGACTGGGTGGGTAACATAGAAACATAAAAACATAGAAAGTGACGGCAGATAAAAGCCACATGGCCCATCTAGTCTGCCCATGTGTTTACACAGAGGTTCACAAGCTTATACTGTGGAAGACCAATAAGGAGAGCATTGCAGTAATCAATGCGGGAGATGATTAGGGCATTAAGTAGAGATTTTGGGCTCTATTTACCTTTTTTTTTTTTTCTTCGGGGATCGATGCTGCTCCAGGCTCGCTTGTGCTCGCGGCGAGCCTGTCAGCTTCCCCTTTATAATTTACTATTACTTACCTCTCCGACGAGGTCCCGCGATGTTCTCTGCCCGTATCGAAGGCCACTTCATTCATATTTGATATGAATAAAGTCCTGCGCATGCGCAGAGAATACACTGTCGGACTTAGAAACTTTCAAGCACAAATATGAAAAACTCACTTGAAAAAGGACTCCCGTCCGAAACGCGTTGTGGCTTCCGACTACGATTCTCCCTGCTTCTTCCTGCCGCCTGCACTGTGACCGTGGACCGCTTACATCGTGGACACCTCCCGGGACTTGTGTGCTTCACCCTCGGACCTCTGATCAGTACAGCGAGTTGGGATTGATTAAGGGAAGTTCCCCGATGTTGATTTTTTTCTTTTTCGTTTTTATATGTTTATAATGGAAAAATAAATGTCTTAATAGTGTTTATGGTTTTTTCCTTCCAGAAAAAAGGACATAGGAATAAAGTGGAATTGTTTTTACCAATACAGAGTTGTCTCCCTATTGATTCTATAGCCACTCTTTCATTTTCATTGGACTCTGTATTTGTCTTGTTATTTGAGGTATATATTTATTGTTTATGTATATATACATTTTTATAATTTTTTTTGTCTTCATATCGGGGATGGAATCTCCATTTTATCTTTTTTTCACCTTTTTTAATGTTTTTAATGTTTTACTTTAGTTTTTTTGTTAAAAAAAAAAAACACAATTTTTTTTTAACTTTTTTTTTTAAAATGACCGCATCCTCCTTTATGCCAGCGGTCTCCCCATACATGTCCCCCTTTTCCTCCCCCTAATAACAGCTATTAGGGGGAGGAAAAGTGGGGAATATGGGGAGATCGCTGGGATGAGATGGCATTATTTTTACCTTCGGTGCCGAATGATAATTTCAGCACCGAGGATTAGTAAATTGTAGTGTAGTGCTGGCACCCGTTAAGATCAATGGGCCGGTGAAGACTTGTGAAGTGTTTGTGCAGCGTAGTAAATTGTAAGTAGTTAATTTTTTGGTGATAATGGGCCTGATCCAGACCTACACTCGCAAGCGATCGTACGCTGGTCGTAAGCGTAAATTCGGCAGAAAAAAGGCGTCCGTATTCTTTGCGTTTTTTCCGACGACGGGGCGTGTTTATATTACGAAGTTAGTACGGACGCTGGAGTTAAGTAATGTAGGCGGGGGGAGCCATTTAAATTGTACAGTATGGGCGTGCTTAGTCCGGTATGATCAGCGCGTCGCTACGAAAATTCGTACCGACGCCGGGAAAAGTTAAGGTAGGGTTCAGCCGCCGTACGGAGGTAAAAGGAAGGGGAGTGTTGTGGGAGTGAAAGTTTTTACGCTGAAGCGGTAATATGCTCCACTCTCATGCGTAGGTCTGGATCAGGCCCAATGTACGTTTTAGTGATAAAACAGGGATTTTCACCTAAAAATGAAGTTAGTAAATAGAGCCCTTTGTGAAATGAGAGGCAGAAAAGTCCTTAATGAATACTACTTATAATTGGAGCCTGTAAGATAGATGAGTGTTGCTTTTTCACATGTAGGTCTAGATTTACTAAGCTGCGTGAAAGGAAAAGTGGAGATGTTGCCCATAGCAACCAATCAGATTCTAGCTCTCACTTTCCTATACTAGCAATGTCAGCTAGAATCTGATTGGTTGCTATGGGCAACATCTCCACTTTTCGATTGCCACAGCTTAGTAAATCTGGCCCACAGAGATTATCGTGGAGCCGTAGTTGGAAATTTTAGCACTAATGGCAAAAAGGAAAAGGCGTCCCCAACCTTGCATTTGTTTAACCTTAAAAATCTTCGTACTGGCGTCCGTCTTCGGCTCTGCGGCCTTTGGCGAGCGACCCTATTGCGCAGCCCTCGCACTGGATTATCGTGCAGCCATATTGCAGGATAGCACCTGGATGGACATTGGGTGTCACGGAGTGCTGTGGAAAACGAGGAGCCGGCACTGTGCACAGACATCGAGGGAATGGTCTTTGGTTCTTTTGATGGTGGTGTTATGACATTTATTATTTGCATATAAAAAGATCTGTCCCGTGTGTGAATTAAACTTCCTCATCCTGTTGGGATTACAGGATCCATGGAAGACATCACAGCTCTGCAGGCTGGATACAATAACAGCTGTCTCCTGCTGATATCTACGTCCCGTGTGTAGAAAACGGACATATTGATGGGTGCGAGTTGTGGAGGAAGCGTTCCAGCATGAAACCACTGACAGGATCTGTGTTCCCTTAAAACAGCAATGCTGGACACAGGCCCTGATTCTCACCTCCGGCCGTCACCCCATTTACAGATGCAAAGTGCACAAGTCAGTGGTCTGGACGAAGATGCTCAGGCGTCTAACCACAAGGGATCTCGTGGGGTGGCGTAAGTCATGGAGGACCTGATTCACACTTGAGAATGATTTAGGTTCTTAATTATCCACAACTAGTATCAAGGCGACGCCCCCTGACACACCCTCGATTTTCAGCTTCTTAACCGACTTACCAATGCCGTAGGGCTCCTTATCTTTAGGTTCTTAGTTGTGTGTGTAGGGCTGCTAATTAAGAACGTTTCTGCCTAACCGCACCCAGATTTCCTCATTTATATTCCACCCTCCACCCAATCTTCTTATCTTCCTTCTTAAGTTTTCCCAACACGGCTCTTCATTCTCAAGTCACTAGGAACCTTGAGGAAATAGGTTCATAATGGTGATTCAGAGCCGTCCTGTTTTAAAGTCCTACGTAACTTGCGTATATTAGGTTATTATGCCTGCGCAGTGTACCCCTTCCTAAATATACGCCATTAAAAAGCTGCAGATTCTTAAAAGTGAATCAGGTCCGGAAAGTCCGCATGAGAGGGGGAGGGATGACAGGGGGGTTCACCCCCTCCCCCTCCGTGCAGACTGCGGTAAACACAGAGGTCAGGATCCGCTCCACAATCTGTAATGGTTTTATAGTACAATAAAAACCTGCGTAAGGCGCTGATCCAGAGTGTGAGAGAAAGGGCAAAGCAGCAAGAGAGAACCTGACACAAAGCTTGCTGTAATGTGAGGGGAGCAGTTGAATTTGAACCACGGCGGCGGCATACATACCCATTCATTACTAGCGGGTCACAGCCCTTTCCTGGGTCACATCCTACCTCTCTAATCACTCTTTCAGGGATCCCTTTTCTGGATCTACCTCCCCTGCTCATCCTCTATCTGAGGGGTACCTCAAGGCTCAGTGTTGGGTCCATTGCTCTTCTCTATCTATTCCTCTTCCCTTGGACAGATAATAAAGTCATTTGGTTTTCAGTATCTTCTCTGTGCAGATGATACACAAATCTACCTCTCCCCCGATCTATCACCAACCGTGCTGGCTCGCATCGCTCTCTCTGCCATCTCATCCTGGACGCCCTCTCGCCATCTTCAACTATTAATATCTCCTCCTGCCAACAAGAGCTACCCACCCGGTCTCTCTATCTCTACCCACCCGGTCTCTCTATTTCTACCCACCCGGTCTCTC
>WWET01000950.1:173619-189458 GCA_011038615.1 Limnodynastes dumerilii
TTCCTGCTCCATATTCACCTCCTTTTCCCTATAGAATTTTTTAATGCCAGCAACCCTACCAATGAGCGACCCTCTGAGAACTGCCTTAAATGCGTCCCACAAAATATTAGGAGTACATGTTACGGTAGTATTATTTACAAAGTATTCCTCCCAGGCCGCCACCAAGTCCAAGCCCGAACCCAGCAAATCCAACCAAAAGGGGTTGAACCTCCAGGGCCTCAGACCAACATCATCCTTAAGGGCTATAGTGATTTGGACTGGGGAGTGATCAGACACCCCCCTAGGATGGTAAACAACAGAATGTACATGGGACACAAGGGAGGGGGATGTGAGAATGAGATCTATCCGGGAGAGAGTACTATGTGTAGAAGAGTAACAAGAGAATTGCCTGACTTGCGGATTCCTAAGTCTCCATACGTCCACCAACCCAAGAGTATTTAAAAGTTTGGAAAAAGGAGTATACAGATAGGGGCCCGGGACAGAGGACACCCTCCAGCGATCCAATTCGGCATCTATGACATTATTGAAGTCCCCCATACAGATGACAGGGGTGTATGGAGAGTCAGCCATAAAGGCTGCTGCCTTTTTAAGAACATCGTTGCTATAGGGCGGGGGAATGTAAACTCCTAACAAAAGGATTGGTGATAAATCAATGGTCCCCTTAATAAAAACAAAACGGCCATAAGGGTCAGTTTGAAGAGTATCTAAGGAAAACCTAACCTGCTTGCTAATAAGGATAGATACTCCCCTGGAGTTACTCGTGTGCACTGAATGATAAGCCCAACCCACCCACTGCCTTTTGAGAGCCAGTAACCGGCCACCTACTAAATGCGTTTCCACTAAACACACCACATCTGCCCTATATTTCCTGACCTGATTTAAAACCAAGGACCGCTTAATCTTATCGTTCAGACCCCGAACGTTCCAAGAAACTACCTTAAGATTTTGTGACATGAAATTGTAAGTAACATATAAATGCACAGAAGGAGGAAATGAGGAGTAGTCTGACATGAGCCGACCCCAGCGCCAAGTACATATGTTCAATGAGACAGACACAATATAACCATGACACACAGAGGGAGTACCAGCCTGTAATGAAAAATATGAGTAAACATACACCTTCCAGAAAAGGCATGCTCGAGACACCTCTAAGAACCCCAACAAACTGATTAACCCACATCCCGTACCACCCAGTATTACCACCCCCAACTAAGTAATACTTTATCCCAAACATGAAACCCAAACTAATACCTACAACAAACAGCCAGGGAAACCCAACCACTTAGGTAACTTAAGCAAAACAAAATCCCCCCAGCCAGGAGGAGGGGACTAGTAACTAAAGCTAAGGCTAGGAGGGCAGCTCCCTTGCTAATTACCGCTCCCCTAAGAAGGAACATGCAAACAATATATAACACGGGTAACAAATCTATATAAAGTTCCTGTAGCAGATCACCAAAAGTGCAAAACCCTGATACTTAGCAAGAGTCCAGGTGTTGGAGAAAGTAGGAACGTCCCCAGTCCACATCAAGGAGGCAAGTCACGCCTCCGCGCCCCTCTCCTATCCAGCCACTCCATCGCCTCCTGTGGTGTGTTGAAGAAATGCGATGTGCCATCTGCAGTAACACGAAGACGAGAGGGGAAGATCATAGTGTACTGCAGCTCAAGGTCTCTCAAACGCCGCTTCACAGGTAGAAAGTGTGCCCTGGATTTTTGCACCTCCGCTGCGAAATCAGGATAGGCAGAGACAGAGCAGTTGTCGAATTTTAAAGGGCCTTGCTGGCGAAATACTCGGAGTATGGTATCCCTGTCCCTGTAGTGCAGAATTCGTGCAATAAGTGTGCGAGGAGGAGCTCCAGGACGAGGTGGTTGTGGAGGAACACGATGCACCCTCTCAATGGCAAATTGGGATGTAAATGTGTCCCTACCAAATTCACGACTAAGAAGATTTTCCAGAAAGGCCACAGGATCCGCACCCTCTGCTTTCTCAGGGAGGCCCACAAAGCAAATATTATTACGCCGCAAACGGCCCTCCAAGTCGGCAATCTTATCCTTCCACATGTTCGCTTGAGAGGTCAGGTGATCAATCTGTCCCCTCATCGGTCTCGTCAGATCCTCAAGGGCATAAAGACGATGCTCGGCCTCGCCCACTCTCTCCCGGACCTTCTGGAGCTCATGCCGGATAATTGAGAGGTCAACCTGCACCTCCCCTATCTTTCCTGTAACACAGAGTTCAGAGTCTGTTATTGCCTGGAGCACCTCAGCAAGCGTAGGTCCAGCCGGCTCTCTTGCCACAGAAGGGTCGGACCCCACCTCAGGAGGCGGAAGCTGCGGGGCACCAGCCGGGGACATTGAGCTACCCGCTCCAGCGTTCCGCGCATATCTTTCTAACTTGGCAGCCGCTGCTGCATGGCCAGTCTTCCCCATTGTGAAGGAGCTGCACCAAGGAGACAAATTAGAGCTATGCTGTGCTGTAAAGCTGGAAATTGTAGTATAATCAAAGTATGTAGAACCTCAGCAAATAGTACACCGGAGAGCAAAAGTAGCTTATACTGTAACTCAGTTGCGAGGTTAGGACTAGAAAACAAGTAGCGCTGTTATATATAGTAGTACCAGTCCAGAATGACTTAAAGGAAGGCTTTAGAATATGCAGCAACTTTGTTAGGGGTAGGAGTCCAGACCGTTGTTATAGCTCAGTCCACTGAGAATGATCCCGCACAGGGCACTAACACGGTTCAACAAAAATCCAATATTAATATACGGCCAGCGAGAATGATATTGCAATATTCAATAGGCTACGGCCTGCAGACAGCTACAGTAGCACAATAATCAATTATCCAGCTCAAATCAGGATGCAGCACAGTGTAGTAGCCAATGCAATATGGCGTCTGCAGGGCCGGAGAGGAGATTTGGCGCAAACTACAGGAGAGAGGAAGCAGCAGTCCAAGTCACTCCACAATCTTCGCTGCCCAGCAGCACCGCAGACCCAGAGCCACCCTGCCGACACAGACACCACGTGGAGAGGTAGAGAGGGACGGACACACGCACACCACCGCTGCTGGAACAAAGAGGGCGCCAACGGAGCAGCTGGCAGGCCCGTCAGTGAGGACTGCCGGAATTCACCTCCCGCCAGGCACCAAACAGCACCGCTGGAGCCAGGAGGGTGAGTGAACGCTGCGGAGCCTGATTACACCCTCTGATAGGAGCCACAGGAGGATTAATTACAGGATGATGCCGGGAGCTGCACTAAGACGCGTGCTACTCCATCCTGCTGCAAGCTCCGCCCCCAGACATTATGTTTGAATACCTTACAGCTGATACTCAATGTTAAAGATTGCTTTATTTTAATTGTGGCACTCAGTTAGCATATAGTCTCTGAGTGGGCAGCATTCTATAGTACTTTTGAAATGCAAATAATTTGCAGGATGTTTGGATAAGTAATTATTAATATATGGCAAGAGGAATCTGGTGGAAAAGCATTTTATTGTGATAAATGTATCTGTGATGTAGCTACTTTTTATACATTTTCGCTGTTGATGTTACAAATTGTTATTTATTAACATATTACTGATATATAAAATCTTTTGGATATATGTGCACCAATTGAGCATGGCTCTGTTTTTCTTCCTTTCATATATATGATTATTTGCCGTATGGTAGCACTATCTGAATGAATATTATAATTATCACACTTGTGCCTGAATATACCTTTGGATTTGAATAGGAACTGGACTGGCTATGCACTGTGGGAAGGTGAGATGTCTGACAAGTGAGGAAAGCAAGGTCCACAACACGTTTCGGGCTTTGAGACCACTTGCCGAATGCAAAAACTGTAAAATAAAAAAAATAACTTTACATGAAGTATTGCCACCAAAATATTACAAAACAAACCCCAAATAATTCCTAATTCATTGTCCAACCACTGTACAAAACCAGAATGTGCCAGGAGTGACAAGTGTGTATACTTACATGTAAAGGAAGATTAGACCTGTAGCTTGCCAGTTGGAAATTGTAGAGTTGCATTACGATAGATGACAAGTCACGTTTATTAATCAATGTGAAAATATAATTAATATCAATAAAAAAAATGTAAATCCAAATGAATTAAAATCAATTAATATGATCGGTTGTTTTATCAAATAGACATCTTCTTTTCTGAATTCTCCAGAGCTAACCAAACAAGAGACAGAGGAATCTCCCTTCTATCTGACATTCTTGTTACTACCCGACATTCTGATACAGCCTTTATTGAGGATTATGCATAGCCTGACCCTGAATCAGTTGTAGTCAGGTTCTCAAGGAGCCAAATGATCTGTGTCAGAATTTTTTCTGCATATTTATTGAATAGGAACAGCTGAAATCCTTGCACAAAGCACAAACATTTCCAATACTTTAATAGCACAATCTCTTATCAAGGTAAAACTAGACAGTGTCCATACAATGTGCTGGTGGCAAACAAATGCAAGTGTTGTCAGATGAAAAAACCCTTCTAAGGGGCAGAGGTAGACCGACTCCAGGTCTGGACAGAAAGGTGTGGGGGGAGGGGGGGCTTGCAAAGAACAGCTATCCCCCCCCCCCAATCTGGCAGCTGTTCTGTGGGGTGACCACACTGTGCATGTGCAGAAAGCTGTCAGGGGCTGGCAGCTTAACACAGTACCCGACACTGTCAATGAGTGCTAAGTACTGTCTTAAGCTGACAGTTTAGAGCTTAACCGGACAGGTTAGTTGTTAGTGCAGGGAAGGGGATGTATTTTAGTAGGGTGGTCTTAGGGTTAGGCTACGTGGAAGGAAGTTTCTATAACGAGATCCCTCTTCGGAAATGGGGTCTTCAATAAAGGGCCTTTCTCAGGGGCAACCCACACCTGCAGCTGTCCCAGGAGCCCTCTTTTTTGGGCCCTGTAGCAGCCCTGTTCCCACAATGGTTATGCCAGTGGGTAAGAAAGCAAAGCATCAACCCTATGGCAGGGAAAAGCAGCTCCCCAACGCACATACATGTTTTCTTTACATGCACGCCGTGAGAATGTATAACATAGGCTATGCCATCAAGTACTCTGGAACAGGCCCATTATGTGTGGTGCTAGCACCCTGCAAAGTCAGGAGGCAACATACTCCAATGACAAGCTTTTTCTTTAATGATAGATAAAGCTGTTGCTGTAAATTGTAAAACTGTAAAAAGTCTCCATAGATCTCCATGGCTTCCACCCAGCAGGGAGTCATGTTATCCTACATATTGCACAGATGCTCGGTGACCCGTTACCCTGCAAGATGTTTTACTAACATAATGATTAATGTAATTCTGTATCTTTACAGCTACTTAACAAAAGGTTATTTTGCTTTTAGCATTTCCATTCACTCCCCTGAAATAATTTCTTGTTACTATGACATGGTAAAGAATGTAATAGCTACTGTACACATTAATTCCCCCTGAGATCTCATGTCTAAGTGGATCATGTTGGTGCTTATCACATGACTAATAACAAAGTTCAACTTTAAAAAGGCAAGACATATAGAAAACTGTCCATATGGAGTTAGCTTCATAACATTGTACTGGGTCCAGAGTGGATGAAGGTAGGCCACGCCCCTTGGGACTGCCCCTCTAAGACTTTACGTGTGATTTATCCTTTGTTGGTTGTTTATTGCACGGTCACTGAGCATGTGTCAAACCCCTAATGCTGCCTCCCCGCAGTGTGTGAACACTTTGTTTGCCTTCTCTGTAGGCTTTTCCGTGATCCCCATGTCCAGGTATAATGCACAGGCATTATATCCCACTAAATAGAGACCTCTTTAAGATCAAGCTGGCTACCATTTCAAATGACTTCCCAAACATCTATCCCTATGTCCAGGGACTATCCTGCTGCATTTAAGAATCCTTCTACATCCTGAGGACCTTCAGCTTCTCTTTCTTTTGATGGTGGAGTATCACAAGTTCTTATTTGTGAGTGGAGTGGTTATCGGTGCACAGAAGACTGTACATTGCGGATCCTTACATATCTACTCCTCAGGGATTTGATCGTACACTGGGCTCCATTTACTATTATTAGCACTGTGAAAAATGTAAAAAGGAATCCAGACTCACTACTCCTCACAGCGAATCTGGCAATAACCATCTCTATATTTACTAATACTTACCCCTCCAGCGAGGTCCTGTGATGGTCTTGCAGGACTTTCGCCGGAGGTGAAGTCCTGGCACATGCACAATAACTAACTTTTGAGACTTAACCCTTTCTTTACCTCCCCCATCCTTTCCTTTGAACAAGGACCATCATTTTTGATTCGAGAGGGTAAAATAAATATTTAAATGTAAAAATGATTTTATTATTATTTAAATAAAAAAATAAATCATTGTTAATAGTTATCTTATTTACATATACACTTGGGCCCGTATTCAGAGTACCAGACGTATAACATACGTCCGGTGTTTAGCGATTTTTACTACTGCACATGCGTAGTAATTTTTTAACATAATCTACGTATCTTTTTCTTTCAGACTGCATTTTCGCAATCTACGTAAGAAAAAGATACGTAGATTACATAAAAAAATGACTACGCATGCGCAGTAGTAAAAATCGCTAAACATCAGACGTATATGTTATACGTCCGGTACTCTGAATATGGGCCTTGCTGTGTATTCCAGCTGTCTCCCTACACATACCCCCCATTTCCTCCCCTAATAACAGCTATTGGAGGGGGTATATGGGGAGACTGCTAGAATACTTACACTAATGCCATCCTCGGATGGCTTTATATTGTTAAAATCTGCACTGACATTTAGTAAATTCAGCAATCAGCCGGCTCGCATTCTTTAAAGCGGTCCAGCGATGGGGGGCGCCAGGCCGGAGGGACAACCCAGAAATAGCATTGTATAGATGAGGAGAGGAGCCTTTCCCTCTTCTCATAGCTTAAAATGGTAGGCACTGGATCAGCCATCTTCACCCATTAGAAGAGGGTGTGGCCCTAGGGGGAACTAGCGAGTTGTTGGCCCAGGTGCAAGAAATATGCTTTGGCCCTGATGATATCCCAGGTAACCTGGTGGTGAGCTTCGGCGGTGTAGTGACAACGGCTGTGGGCCCTTGTATCAGCATGGGCCCCGATGCTACTGCACCTCTTGCACCAATGGTAGTTCCGCACCTGGTGTGGCCTTTCCTCTCTTCTATGTAAATATCAGTTACTAGTGTCACTCATAGGAGGAGCTATCTGCACTGCACAACCTAGTGCCTTGAAAGAGGCATATGACTGTAATAATACGCCTGTAATCCGTCATGTTTTATGTGTTCCTACTTTTAACCACAAAATACACATATGCCCCCAATGAGAACTTAGCACAGTGCTTCATAAAAGGTGGATATTACAGCATATATGCAAAGACCATTGTGATGTCTCAGGAAACCGTCTGATGTAAAGAAAATGTGTTTGCACAGCATGATAATGATTCTGAGGACACTGCATTGAAGGGAAAAAAGCACCTCTAGTAACAGATGTGAAATTATATTAGATAAATATAATCATTAGTTTCAGTCTCACCCTGGTTAATTAGTTTGTGGAAACGTGCAACCATTTTTCATTAGTTAATTCTTCACACACTGATTAGAGAGGCATATCCAATTCAGGCCTACTGAATTCCGCCTCACGAAGCTCCCTGTGATCTGCACGCAGAGACAGCGGTGGAAATAGGGAACAAACTGTTCATCTTGAGATGATTTTGTTTCAATAAATAAAGTAAATCAATAGCCAGTGGAGTGTGAACGACATTTTGCTGAGGTATAATTCCAGTTTCGGGCCCGATTTGCCATGCTTTGTGGGGAAACAAGGGTGCTGAATAGGAGAGTAATAACAGAAAATCAGGCTGGTACCTTTCTTGTTATTGCACCTCCATGTTTGACTGTAACAGACAGCTTCATATGGTGGAGGATATCAAATCAAATGAAGGGTAACTTCAATGCCCTCCTATTTAAGTCCAGCATTAAAGCTCTGTTGTGGTATCTGATTATGCCTATCACACATCAAGTCTTGTGGTAAATTAGTTCTGTTTCACACTGACCCCGCTTTACACAGGATTATAAAGCATGACCTTAATATCTTGCAATACAAACAGGCCTGAAGCATACAGTCAGCCATGTTTCAGCATCCCAGCTGTGTGTAACTACGCTTTCCATAGATATGTATGACAGCCAGCCATAAGTCCATAATGTCACATGTGTCTCAACCATAATACCACCTCACCTGCTATCCATTACATTTATCTTTTTTTTATCATCTATATATTATATACTGTAAATATTATAGCTTAAATCTTTACATATTTATTAGCTCCTGCTTTTCCCAATAACCTGGACTGATTGAAATAAGTAATGTTAAAAATGCACAGACCAAGAATCATTACATGTTAAGAACTGTTACCCAGCAACCAAATAAATATGCAAAAAAACACAGAAATTATATAAACCTAGATGTAGCCTGTTGAGGGAAAAATACAAGATATTTAAATTAAACTTAAAGTAAAAATCATAATAATAATAATAATAATAATAATAATAATAATAATAATTCTGATAACAATAATAATGAACCGGATCCAGGTTTACTGTAAGGGAATGTTTTCATATCAGTGGAAATGTGGAAATGCCCCATTTGATAATGTGCAAAAACGCAGGTGCTGCATCACACAGATGGATTCAGAATTCCGTCCTAGTAAATATTCCAATGGTGAGGCGGGACAGGAAGCCGAAGTGCATTCACTCTATGGGAGGGCGGAGCTATAATAATTGTTCAGTAGAGGCTGGTTTCAGTCATTATGTACAATGCAGGTTTCCGCACTGTCCACATTTTAAGTGAGGACAGTGTGGATATCTTAAGTTAGGGGTGAGCTGTCACCATTTTAATTAGGGAAGCATCAGAAATATTAAGGTAGGATCTGTATCTCGGAACTTCAATGCTTACATCTTAAGGTCACAACAAGGCACTGGATCCAGTCTTCTGATTTCTGTGAAATCAGAACAACAGGTAAAAGATTCAGAGAGATCTGCTAGCACTGGCCCCTACTTCAGGTACCTCTAGGTACAGAATTCCGTTGACAATTGGAACGCATCCTATACATTAACTAGGAGGGAACATCCACTTGCTCTTAAGTTTGGATGGGTTGCCATGAGTTTCAGTCACTTAGAATGGTTATACTCGCCCAGTGTGGAGAAGCAGACACAATTCAACTAAAACACATGCAAGATGAACAAAACTTAAGCTGAGTACGCACTACACTTTGTTTCTCACGATCCAATTTCTTTAACGATTTTTGTAACAACAAAAATGCATCGTTCATCTGGCAAATTAAGCTGTCTATAAAATCTCTTTAAGCGAACATATAAGCAATTACACGATATTGTTTGATCGTGCGTGAGTTAACACGTCAACAATATTGTGTGAATCAGTTGTGTAATCGTTTGATTGGAACGATTATCGTGTGAAAAAAGTGCAGTCAGTGTATATAACTTATAGACAGGGTTAATGATTGGCATTGTCATACCACACAGATGTCCTATTTGAAATGTCTGTGGCAGATATTGGGAGGTGTGTCCCAGTTGCTACTACTCTGCATACTAATAAATGAGGGATGGAGACTGGGTTAAGGAACCAGCTAACACTACAGCCCCTTTGTGCCACATTCACAACTTAGGGCCTGATTCAGACTTAAGAAGCTTCTTAAAATAAGAACTTAAAGTCACTCCTAGGCTAAACCATGTTGTTTTCAGGGGGAGTCAAGTAAATTGTATTCTTTGCATGCAGGGATATATCTTTGAATTGCTTACTGCACATAGATACTGACCAGCTTTACCATCACACTGTTATTTAGACTTGGGCTGGGAAATATCACCTCTCAACACTAGTACTGTTTGCAACAGATGAAATATGACTCCCCTGCAATCACCATGGTTTAGCCCAGGAATGACTTTAAGTTCTTATTTTAAGAAGCTTCTTAAGTGTGAATCAGGTCCTTAATTTGGAAGCCACTAAAGTTCGGAAGCAAAACTTATCAAACTGTCCAGATATTGTTAGACAAGAGATTCTAATAAGTGGTGGTTGCAGTAAGAGATAAAAATATATTATTTTAGCATCTTCATCTGCTCTATATGCTGCTAATATATGCTGCAATCATTTGTATGACTGTGCTTTTAAAAGAAACAAATCCACTAAGGTTAATGTGACAGAGTATTTTAGTATACATGAAATCAGATAAAAATGGATCAAGCTGGAAGGTATGACACCTTTGGCGGATATGCAGATAGCCCAGACCCATGCTGTATGCTTGCAGCTAGGTAGCAGGTGTATTTCATATGGGTGAACGTTAAATTGTTGACCTGGCAATGCTAGCCTGTGTCCGCCACATTCATTATGCAATCTGCCACCGCTCCTGTCACGTTAAGCAGTTGAATGACCTGCTGGGTGAGAGCAATTATTAATAACAATGTGTGCCATTTAAGTGCCAGCATGCATATGGGGGTGCATTATGGCAGTGTTCCCCAACCTCAGACCTCAGGGCCACTAACAGTGCATGTTTTCCAGGTGTCACTGCTGGAGCACAGGTGTGTTCATTACTAACTGTCACATTTTAAAAGCTCCACAGGTGCTGCTCATTATATCACTAAGGAAACCTAGAAAATATGGACTGTTAGTGGTCCCTGAGGACTGAGGTTGGGGAACACTGCATTATGGTACTTGTAGTGCCACAAATGAGATGTATAAATGGATCATGAAATATAATAGATTATTTCCTGCATCACAATACAAATATTTTTGCCTCACAATATAATCTCAAAAAAATATTGCCCCCTTCAAATAATATAATAATAGCTTTGAGAAATGTCATGCTTTGCATTTACAAATAGTCATCAGTTTCCCTAAAATGCACGGGCTCCAAAATCCACCTGCTCATACTGGCCATGGTGCCATCCCTAAACAGTTTTGGCTACTTGATTGATGAAACATAATTGAAATCATCCAAATTTCATCCAAACCTGAAATAATAAAAAAACTAAGGTCCGGATTCACAGTTATGTAGTCTTCATCTTACATATGTAGTTTTAAGAATTGAGCCACTACGCATGCGTAATCGCTTATTTATGCTATCTACGTACCATTTCTGTCTATAGACCACGCTTACGCAATCTACGTACAGAAATGGTACGTAGATAGCGTAAATAAGCTACTACACATGCGTAGTGGCTCAATTCTTAAAACAACGTAAAGTAACGTAACGATCTAAATGTATAACCCCCTTAACAACTTTTGTTCAATTCAGTTTGTACAAATTAGCTCACAATCGCTCAAGTTAAGATTGGAGACATTGGGCCAGATCCAGAACAACGCTTGTGAGCGAATTTACGTGTGGCTGAGATGTAAAACCACCTTTTGATAAGTACTGCGCATGCGCACCATAGAAAATACGCTCAGTAATGTAGCGTAATTGTGAACGTATGGGCCATGTGTCACGTAGATACTTACGTGTGGGCGTGCCAATTTTACGTGAGTCCAAAATCCGTCTGAAATACGTTAAGTAGGCGGGGGTTTGTATTTAAAGTGTACAGTATGGGTGTGCTTAGCTGCGTAAATACGTGTTGCCCATACGTACGTGTGCGGATCGCTGCGGTTACGTTGGCAAAAGTTAAGGTAGGGTTTGAAAAGCGTATCTTGACAAAATACGTACATTCAAGGTGTGTCCCTAGGGGAGTGTATAGAAAGTACGCACGCGTAAATACGCTACGCGAGTAAACGTACGGCAAACGTAGTTCTGGATCTACCCCATCATTTTATTGGGAATGCACAATGCCAGAGAAACAGTGTTCACAGATGGAAAAAATGATAGCACATTTTAAAGTTATTTTGTAACTGTCTAAAAAAAAAAACGGAAAACATTTTAATGTGAAGGGGACTTTGAAATAGTGAACACTAACACACTAGCACAATGAATCCACACAATCAGACCAGTTTCCTGACACCAACATCTACTCTGATTATTCCTGCTCCCTCTTGGGTTAGTTTTAGACACCCCAGCTCATACAGGAAGATTCTGGACCACCAATATCCTACTGCCAATAGTAACAATCAAAATCAAATTAAATCAATTATATATATTTTTTTTTCCAACATGCTTTTACTTGCAATATTCCATTGGAACTGAAAATTCTAAAACGAGTTACTCTTAATCATAACCGCAAACAGCTTACAAAGGCTATAGTGTGGCCTCTTCATTTTACGCGTCTCATTTGACCTGGCAACCCTTAATGATGTCTAATGTTGCATTTTCTCTAATACAATGAAAGAAAGAAACATCTCATCAACTGCATTATTATTATTTTTTTGCTTTTTAACAGAGGAGGGAAAAAACATTTCCAGATTCTTGTCTTTAAGACTCAAATGTCAACCTTTACATTTAGATTAAAATAACTCTAGTTTTTCCACATAATTCAAAATGCATTAAACTAATTAAGAGCTAATTAAGAGCAGGTTTTGCTCTGCAGATCAGATTCTGTGGGGTTTAGTGCTGTTGCCATAGAAAGCAGGAGGTTGGATCATTTCATTTCCAGTGAAAGAGCAGCTGCGCTTTGGATATAGCTTCTGGAAATTACACGTGGAGGAACCCTGCACTCCAAAGAGAGAAAGGCTGTCAGTGTCACAGAGACCATGTAATACTGTTGGAGAATGCCATTTTCTCAAGCTATTCATGCATGTTTTTTTAAGTAATTGAATGCTGGGATTTAAAGTCTTCATGACACCTAGCAAATGAATTTAACTATTTGGGTCTGTGGCATTTTTTTTCTCTTAACAGTTTTACCTTATTATTCTCCGTCTCCTTTCTTTTACCTTTAATCGTGATGCCTATCTCTTGCCTTTTCCATACTAATGGCTGTGATTAGTATATGGCAAAAAATGCTATTGTAGATGAATGTCAGGTCTGAATCTGCCATCCTGGGCTGTTACTATGGTGATGTCACTTGAGTCCGCCTGACATCTGTGCTTCACAGGTGATGGAGACCTTTGCACATAACGACACTGACATGAAAACATGTTTTACATAGGATGGTTGGAGTTTGTGTTTAAGACAGAGGGATAACTATAATTAAGAGAGAAGGTATTTAGCAGGTCCTGAATGGTGGTAAACAAACATCAATACATGGAGGAGCAGAATCTATCTGGAGCATTGTTACAAATTATATAGGGTTATGGGAAGTTTCACAATCAACCTTAATATAATCACCATTAATTAATTAGCCAGAGAAAAACTTCTCTCTATTTATATACACACACACATTTATGTCATGTATTTCATGGTATGACTGAGACTTTGGGTTAAGATACTTGGGGCCAGATTTACTAAGCGGCGGTTTGGAAAAGTGGAGATGTTACCCATAGCAACCAATCAGATTCTAGATTAAATTCTCTAGTATGTAATAGCTAAATGAGATCTAGAATCTGATTGGTTGCTATGGGCAATATCTCCACTTTTCCAAAACGTACGGAGCCCTCTGACGTGCGGAAGTGCCTAATCCAGTCCATACTGTAAATTTAAATGCCTCCCCGGCACTCACATTGCGTATTCTTGCATATACAGAGTGTTGTCTCGCCCTTTCATAAAGAGTGATGTACTCCATACACACTGAGATGTTAAAAGTTTCAAGTGGCTTGCGCATGTCCCCTTGCGTTATTATGCCTGAATCTGGTGTATTGTGTTTTTCCTTTATTTAAAATTCTAAACTCAATATCTACTGCAACAATTAAAACTTTCCTTACCTGCATGATATGCTATAGGGAAATATCTTTGCAGGATATCTCTTCCCCATTTTAAAAATCCCATTGGTGAAACAATAAAAACTATTGATGATAAAAAAAATGCCATTGGTGAAGCATTCAGCAGAAGTTCCCATTTAGTCTGTTTGTACCTGAAGTCAAAAGAAAACCTTCTTAATGCTTTATTTTTAGAGCTTATTCCAGTGAACAGAGAATATCTGAAGAGTAAAATTATTAGGTACATGCTGCTAAAATAATTTTTCTAGATGTAGTCTGATTATTTATTTCATGTCTCTTAGAAAAGCAGCAATTATTATTATAGTTTTATTTTCTTTATGCCTGTTACTCTGTCTCACCATTCAGAGGTTCTAATAGCAGGTTGTAATGTTATCTTTTCCCCAAAGCATCTTCTCCCATACAGTATGTCAGGATCTTCAGTATCTCAACAAGTTTACCAGACACATCAAACGCTGCATCCTACCTACATGGCATGGAAAAGAATGAAAAAATGCTTTAAAATGATAACAAACCACAATTATTATTGAGCTTATTTGACTCATTTTGACTAGACATTTTCAGTGGTGTATTCCTTTACTCAGAAGCGGAAGTAGATTCAGCCATACCCAAAGCATGGGGCACCAGACATCGGACGCTATGTGCTCTGAACATGTGCAGACAGGAGACTTAGCCCCTATCACCACACCCCAACTGGCAGAAGACAGTGTTAAACTGTGAGCACTCAAAGCAACTGACTGCCTACCGCTGACTATAAAGAACCTAACAGCCACTGATAGGTTCACTCTTTCTAAAAATGTGTGTGTGTGTACAGAGGTAGATTTATATCTATATATGTGTGTGTGCGTGTGTGTACAGAGGTAGATTTATATCTATATACATATGTGTGTGTGTGTATTTGTGTGTGTGTGTAGCTATATAGCAATAGTATATCTATATCTATATATCTCTATATATCTATCTCTCTCTATGGGCAGGATTCACAGGTCCACTGTGAGTTAGGTGCAGCCGGACCTGCACCTAACACACTTGACCTGCCTCTCATCCTGCCCCTCTTTTTAGGTACCTTATGGCACATCCATGCAAGGTCCGCACAGACATTGCCGTCCTCCCCGGCAAATCTAAATCCCTCCCCCCTTCCCACTTTTTCCCAAACCCTCTCCGAGGTGGCATTATGTCGTTATCCCATGGAGATAATGGGGCCCACAGCCACTGCAGTAGTGGCTGATGCAGTGGCTGCTATGGGCCCCATTATCTCCATGAGCCCCGGTGCCGTGCACCGCTTGCACCGCCGGTAGTTCCACCTCTGCGCCAGGGCAACATACGCATGCGGCATGCGTAAATCTGGCTGTGGGAACACAATGCTCATGCAGGCGGCAGATGTTACTCATCGTAACTCTGATCGCACATAACATGTGTGTAACTCAGTATGATAGGGGTGACATCCCTACGCAAGCCGAAAATATGCATTGTGCGGGGGAGGTATTTAAATTGTACAGTGTGGGCGGGGTTGGTCACTTACATATGACAAGGCATTACGTACGACCAGAGAGATGAAAGAAAATGTTAAGGTGGGGTTCTCAACACGTAAGTCAGCTAAGTTACGTGTGAGCGAGGGGAGTGCATTATAGAAACATAGAAAGTGACGGCAGATAAGAGCCACATGGCCAATCTAGTCTGCCCATTTGTTTATTGAAAACTATACTGACCCTAGCCCCTATTTACCCTCAATTTGGGTTACAATTTAGGATACCCTTATATTTATCCCAAGCATGTTTAAATTTTTCTGAGCCACATGTCTAGTCTGCCCATTTGTTTATTGAAAACTATACTGACCCTAGACCCTATTTACCCTCAATTTGGTTTACAATTTAGGATAGGATAATATTTATCCCAAGCATGTTTAAATTGTTCTACTGTATTGGCCTCAACCACCTCAGATGGGAGAATAGTCCATTTATCTATCACCCTTTCAGTGAAGTAATTTTTCCGCACATTTCCTTTGAATCTACCACCCTCCAGTTTGTATCCATGCCCTCGTGTTCTATTAC
>WWET01000950.1:196782-215166 GCA_011038615.1 Limnodynastes dumerilii
ACACCACTTCCTAAGCCACAGATTGAAATCATGAATGCACCACATTCTACCTTCTTCATATCTGTGTACTGGCAGCACTTCAGAAAAAGTCACAGTATTTGCCACCTGTTTAAGAGCAGTTCCCAACTTTCTAAATATAGAAAGACAGACAGACAGATCAGAGAGGCCATATAGATGGATAAGATATACACATTTGGCTATAATATTGTAGGCAAAGCGGGATGGGAAGGGAGGAAGGGGGAGGGGGGGTTCTGGGATTGGTGGCCAGGACACAACTAGACATCTTGGTAGGGACATTTGAAAGAGAAAAAAAAATAAGTCCAATCCAAGACTGTTACTCCCCTGACTCCCAGGCTCCAGATTTTACACTGTGTATTGCAAATTCCACCATTCCAATGATGTGATAAAATCAACAACAGTAAAAATTAGTTGTGAACCATATTCCTATTGACAAATATAAATATTTCAGGTGCTAACTAACAATGCAATGAATCCTCTTTTAAGAAAATCAGCTGACCTCTGTTCGCTAGGCACGGAAGTCAGTTAAATGTTGGTTCTGCACATGCGCAGTATTAATATTACCGCATCGGAACGCAGCCGCCCTGCTGCATTCTATGTGGAAATTGGGTCCTGTGGGGCCACCCACCATGCGTTTGAGATGAGGCGTTAACATCAAACAATAAGGGAAAGGTTTATGCCTTAAGTACGATCCTCTATTCCAGGGGTTCTCAACCCCGTCCTCAAGTACCGCTAAGGGTCCATGTTTTGTAGGTCTCCATGCAAAACCTGTGGAGCTTTCAAAATGTAACTGTCAGTTATGAGCTCACCTCCAGCAAGAAGATTTAATAAACTTGGACCGTTAGTTGTACTTGAGGACACGGATGAAAACCCCTGCATATTCCACACACATGGAGATGCATGCAGAATAGTTATGGTAGCCCCCGGTACATGGATTCCCTATCCGCACGTATTAGAACAGGAGAAGTGCCCTGCTCTCCTATGTGCGGTATTGTGAATCAGAAGCTTTGTACACGGAAAGTAAATCTGGATCAAGCCCAGTGGTAATAAAATCTCTGTTAGTCACTTTCTTAGATTCTCTGTAAGATTACAAAAAAAAACACTAAAAACTATATATATTGAACAATAATACTGTTATAAAACTAAGGATTTCAGAATACAGGGGGGGGGGGGGGTTGTGGGGAGTGANNNNGGGGGGGTGTTATGGGGAGTTAAGGTGGACAATAGGCACTGACTACCTTGCTCTTTTGTTCAGATCCCTGTGAGAGGGAACACATCTGGGAAGGTTCCTGCATTGTTATATGTCTGTACACAAACTGCCACACTGCATACACATTCAGAGCTACTCTTACCTTCCGGATCTGGATAACCCTTGAGCCACTCATGATTTGCGCAGTATTTTCCCATACGCAGGATGAATTTTTACGATTCAGAGTGGATCAGGCCCACATCATTTAAATACAGATTACAAGACGCTTATGGGGGAAAACACAGACAAACAAAATAATATGCTTTAACGTTTTTCTATATAGTTAATAATTCATTTAGATAAAAATAATTTATCACCTTGTGTAGTAGACTTGGTTTTGCATTATGCTGGAAAATGCAGTATTTATGACAAACAAAGCCTTAATGTCTTGTAGTTTCTTAGATTTACTTGTATACATATAAAAGCCATGCACATTACTAAATGATTTACGGTTTTTCTATATTGCCTTATTGTTATTTGTGCATGAACGTCAAAAGTGTATTTCATTTTGGATCACTGAGTAAAACTCCCAGGTGAATGTGTAAGATCGAGGCAATCTGTGTTATTGTGATGGATTACAATATGCAGAGAGAAACCTAATGTTTTTGCTAAGCTCCTTACTTAGTTTATGTGTGAAGTAATTTTACTTGACCCATGCAGCCCACTATTTTACCTCTCTCATTAAGAGAATTTATGTTTCTTTCAGACATCCATTTTGCCGTAAGAACTTTAAATAAAACCTTGTTTCTGTGTTACTTTGCAACCTTATCATTTAGAATACATCATATTTTACAGTTTGTGTCTATGAATTATTTCTACCTACAGTACAGTGTAAAACTAATTTCCAAGCCCAGATTTGTGGACAAGGCCATAATTACAAGCCCTGGCCAGTTGAGATGTAGATCGACATCTGATAAACTTGCACAATGGGGTAGATCCAGAACTACGTTTGCCATACATTTATTCGCGTAGCGTATTTTCGTGCGCGTAAATTCTATACACTCCCCTTGGCACACCCCTTGAACGTACGTATTTTGTCAAGATACGCTTTCCAAACCCTACCTTAACTTTTGCCAACGTAACCGCAGTGATCCGCACACGTACGTATGGGCAACATGAATTTACGCAGCTAAGCATGCCCATACTGTACACTTTAAATACAAACCCCCGCCTACTTAACGTAATTCTGACGTATTTTGTACTAACGTAAAATTGGCACGCCCACACGTAAGTATTTACGTGACACATACGTGAATGGCCCATACGTTCACAATTACGCTATGCTTCTGAGCGTATTTTCTATGGTGCGCATGCGCAGTATTTACCAAAAGGCGAATTTACGTCTCCACCACACGTAAATTCGCTCACAAGTGTTGTTCTGGATCAGGCCTAATGTTTGTATTTGTTTTTATTCTATGTGTGAATAATTTGTTATCTAAAAACAATTAAGGATTAAATGGATACAGGCTGAATCGTTTACACCTATTTACAAAATCACATATAAGATATGTTTACATCTAAAAACCTATCAACAAGACTGTACTCAAAAATCTTCTCTTGTCTCAAGATATATTCCAGTTTAATCACCCAGATCTTTACAGGATCTGCAACTCACTTCCTCACCCAATAAATGTTGTGATTCCCAATTGATGTCACATAGGGAGCTGGGCCCCGTCGTTGCATACCGGGCCCCGCATCTTCTGATGGCAGCCCAGTCAAGTCAAGTTTGTTTAATGATGAAACTTTAAAAAAAAACTAAGAAGTCTGTAGTGTCTCCATTAATAATTTTTTTAAAATATATTTTCTTATTTAATGAGCCTTTGAGTCTTCCCAATGTTTTATTTTACTATAATTTATGTTTTAATAGAACACTTGCTCATACACATAGCTTGAGTAATGATGAGCACAGAACATTATTAAAGGTATAAAATTGGGGTTAGAAGAGATTAATAATCACTACCTTGAGTTAGAAGATCCACAATGAGTAACAAGATTATTCTAGGCAAATGTCTGTCCAGAATCACACATTAATAGCAGCACAACTGCCATGGAATAATAGATCACAAGTCTTGACCACAAGACCCACCACATGTGAAAGAGGAGTAAAGCTGATGTCCAAGAAATGTCAAAGCTGAAAAATCTTCAGATCTGGGAACTTAGAAGAAAGGTAAGTAGCTCTGGAGAAAGTATGGCAGAATAAGAGAGGCTAATAAGTGTAGCTGTATAATAAGAAAAATACTAATAATAGTAATAATACAGCTCATATAGAAAACATACAGCTTATCACATGGGCTGTATGATAACAGTTGTCTGAATAACATTGGAATTAGCTTTTATTTTTGTTTATTAGAGACATGGGAATTACCGTTTGAAGAGCCGCCTGTCGGCGGTCCTCTCTGCCCCCAGGGAGCTGCCACTCTCAGTAGTAATTTTCCAAGTCAAGTCCTGTTCCAGTTCATGTCTATTCCTGATCCAGGTCAAGTCCAATCCAGACCTGGTTCAGTCCAGGTCAAGTCAAGTCTAGTTCAGTTTTGGTGCAGTCCAGGTCAAGTCCAGTCCTGGTCCACACTAGGTCAAGTCAAGTCCAGTCCAGGTCCAATCCAGCTCAAGTCCAGTCCAGTCCTGGTCTAGTCCAGTCCGGGTTCAGTTCAGTCCAGTCCTGGTCCAGTCAAGGTCAAGTCAAGACCAGTTCAAGTCAAGTTCAGTTCAGTCCTAGTCCAATCCAGGTCCAGTCTGGTCCAGTCTTGGTCCAGTCCAGGTTAAGTCAAGTCCAGTCCAGTCCTTATCCAGTTCAGGTCAAATCAAATCCTGTCCTGGTCAAGATCAGCCCAGCTAAGATTGTCAAGACTAAATCCAGTCTTGGTCAAGTCCAGTCCATTCAAGCTTTCCTTGTCCAGTCCAGTCAAGCCTGTCTAGGCCAGTCAAGTCAAGTCTTGCCGTATATTTTCAAACCCCATGGCCACTAACACATAAGAAGATCATACATCAAACCCTCTAGGTTCCATTCCTTCGCTGAATCCCTATCACATCCCCAGGAACCCAGAGCGGATACCCAAACAAGTCAGTCCGTGATAATGCATTTTTGAAGCTTCATCTTGGGACTCTCTTTTGGAGTCTTCCCCCTCAGAGGGTAGTTTGCATTTGGGTTTGGGTGCACCACTTTCTCAATGCATGGTTGGATGTGTCCCGTAAAAAGCATAGTTAAGCACGGATATTTCATGGCCTAAGTGGTTCAGGCTTTGAAGGTGACAAGGAAATGACAGATCGAGGTGGGTGAGGCAAAAAGATGGGAAAGAAGGATTTTGCATACTTACTCTGATGAGACCCTGTTACTAAAAGATTGCCTGGGTGATATGTTCTCGAAAGGTTTGTCTTTGGTGAATTCCAATATCTCTGAAGTTTAAAGATCTCACCTGGCTTGCATTCCACAGGAGGCTCTACGTTAAGGGGAACCTGAAGCATAAGGTTGTTATTGATCGTGGATGTCCACAAAAGGAATGCCACGGGGAGATGGAGGCAATGGATCACTTCCTGTTTCAGTGTCCTTTTAATGCAAAAGTTTACAAGGGAATGTCCCACACCTTGGGCCTTCTTTGTCTTTCGGGTGTTAGTTACCATGGACTGGATTCTTATCTAAGTATTTCTTCTTCCTCCTTGCTTAGATTATGTAGATTGCGTACATGCGGTCTTTAAAGACTTTAACTACGCATGGAGGAAGAAAGAATACCTAGGTAAGAATCTGGTCCCATGAGTGGGTGTAAAGAGCGCTCAAAGGGTGTGGGGATTTTGATTTATGCACTCGTTTTTTAGTTAGTTTAGTTGTTAGAGTTTACACGTAGAAACAGTGATTAATGTCCACCAAGGGCTGTAGCATTTTGCACAAGGTTTGGAAAATAAGGGAAATGGAGAGAGGTCGGATGGATGCTGCAAGCTGAGGTAGATTCTGGGTTAAGAACTCACTAGACGGCAGCTAAAATCTGGCAGCTTCTCGATTCTTGGCTACATATCCTATTCCATTCACTGCTAGATTTTATGGTAATTCAGATTTTTTAAAATAAGGTTTTAATACAGTTTGCTTTCATTTGCTGACATTAAAAGTGTGTGTTGTATTATAGATTGGTGGTGGTATAGGCGTTGGAAAGGGAGGTTGGCGTGCCGGGGGAGAGGGGGAGTGTCGGCAAAGGATTTCTCAGAGCCAGTGCCAGGCACTCTCTGTGCAATCCTCTGTCAGCGTCTCCCCTCTGCAGCAGTCGCTTCCTCCACTCTGAGTGACGCTGGTGTGACCCCCCAAGGTCACTTCAGCGCCATTCAGTGTGCAGAGGATGCGCTGCAGAGGAGAGGAGAAGAAGCTTCAGCAGAATAAATTTGCAAATGGGAGAGGGGACACACCAAGGGGAGAGGGGGGCACATCAAAAGTAGAGAGGGGGATGCCAAGGGGGAGGATGCATGGGGTTTGTAGAGGCATAGTATGGGAATTTGGGTTATAATCTTCAGTCATATTGGTCATTTCTTATCTGAATCCTTGATGATGTAAATACTTAAATAATATTTTATTTTGGGACAGTGATGTATTTTCTTTTGTTGTAATTTTTTTTATAAAAACATTAACAGTGTAAAAGTGAAGCTGGTCGCTATCTGGGTGCAATAATCCAAAGCAAAGTATTATCCCTGCATGCATAGGATAAAATCATTTGGCTTTTGTAAAATTAAACATAGTGTAACTTTTCACCTGTTTTTTGTCTAAATTGTGGATCAACATTATTATTATTATTATTATTATTATTATTTATGGGGCAATGCAAAGTTTCTGTATTACTGTGCAATGGGGAAATAGGGTAACCAAAGTTATAAAATGAATGACACAACTTTTAGATACATTAAATATATAAAGGAACATTTTACTGCTATTATTCTGCCCCCCTTTCCCTTTCTCTTGGTCGGAGAACTTATTTATCGCAGTAGAAAGTATAAAAATACCATTGGGATAGGCGGTTATCGCTGGTAAGTTTGTATCAGGAAGTCAGTTATTCCGGCAGCAATCCCACATGATGTGATATGAGGACTGTGTGAGTCGTACACGGTGACTTAATTAGCAGCTATTTCTTACAGACGTAGTGCTGAAATAAGCATTTTTCAATAAATGTTACCATTGTTTTTCCAGTTTTTTCCTCCCATATCGAGTACAGTTCCAAAACAGTTTGCAAGAAGATATTTCCTGATTTTCTTTTAATTTCATATAAAGTGGGATTTATCAGCTGAGCTTTCATTGACACTGAGTTCAATTTATTCTGATGAAACTGACTGACATCTGTGTGTGCTGTTCATCAGTCATAATTTAAACCATTCTTAATTGCATTAAATGTAAATTAAGACATTCAATTTCAGCCATTATTTTTCATAAAACACTGTGAACTGAATTTTAGTGGGTCATGAAGTTTTACATTCAAGATAAATAGGGGGAATACAGGACATACCACTGATACTCATATTTCACTCTGTGCTGAATGGTGGTTTACCAGATTTGAGTGATTAATTTGCTGTTTGATTGAAACATGAATGGCTCAGACAGACTTTCACTGAAGTTTGCTATGACTCTATTATTTCTAAAACACTTCCACAGTGAACTAAGTATATGTAAATTAAATTAGATGTGTAGGGTTTTATCTGGGGGGTTCCTGATATGAGATAGATAGATAGATAGATAGATAGATAGATAGATAGATAGATAGATAGATAGATAAATATGAGATAGATAGATAGATAGATAGATAGATGCCGTTCGGCATACTTCACCCATTCACTTTCGCAAAGAAGATATCCCTCCGCCGCACCTCTGCTGCTGCTATCGCCGGTCCAAGGAACAGGTGAGTAATCTCTCTGTGCGAGGTAGGGAGGGTTAGGGTCAGGCTGTAGGGGAGGGAGGGAGGGTTAGGGTCAGGCTTCGGGAGATGGCCGTTAGGGTCAGGCTGCAAGTAAGGGAGGGTTCTGTCAGGCTGCCAGGAAGGGAGGGTTAAGGTTAAGGTAGTGAGAGGGGAGGGTTAGCGTAAGAATTAGGGAAAGTAGTGGGGGACTATATTTACTAAGTTTTCGAAGCACCGAAAGCTCGGTGCTCCGTGGATCGATTGCAATGCCTCCTCGAGGCATATGCAATCGAAATCCCAGCCAGTTCGCAACTGGCTGGGAGGAATCTGAATTTTTAAAATTCAGGTTTTCTATGCAGGGACCCACACTTATACAAATGTGCTGCAATTAAATAGATAGTCAAATAAATAGATCCAAATACCATTCACAGTCTGTTTACGGGAGGTGTCCAGTCTTCTGCACTTCCTCTGTCTTCTAAACATCCTCCTTTCAATCCTCTCCATTATGTAAGCATATTGAAAATCAGAAGAGGAAACATGTTAAGAAAATAGATATATACAGTTTATTATCCTATCCTAATCACAAATTCCCTTTCTTGTTCTGTCTGCATATAAATAAATCCTTTCCTATTGTCCTGAGCCCGGACCTGATGGGGTCACGCCGATAATTACCTAGTTCTGTCGCTGAAGGTATCGGCGGTATGCTACCGCGGATACTTGCTGCTCAGTGCTATTTAGTAACCGGCCAATGTGCAGGGAAGTTATTCCTATGTGACGTCAGCAGTGGCATCACCTAGGGGGCAGGGCCTCACGTCTGGGCCCCGGGCTCTGCATTTGATGACGGCGGCCCTGGCAATAACTACTGTCTCCGAGTCTTTCTTTTCCTCCTCTCTTCCACACCGGTACAATATATATAATAAAAGCAATTGTGTAATACATTCCTTAGATTTACAGCAGATTTATCAATTAGGTCTACTCACATGGGGCCAGATCCAGAGCTGTGTACGAGTGCGTATTTACGCTACCCGCTTGCGTATCTTAGACTTTTTGTACGCACTGCGCAGATGTTAGTCGCTGTAACTCTGATCGTGCATACCTTCCTCGTAAACACGTACGAAGGGGCAGGTCATCCTTATGGCGTCCGGAAATGCGCTTTGTAGTCGGAGGGAGGCATTTAAATTGTACAGTATGGGCCGGGTTAGGCCGTTATGCACGGCAATCTATTACGTAAGAGCGTACTTATGCCAGGAAAAGTTAAGGTAGGGTTTGGTACTCGTAAAAGAAGTAAATTACGTGCGACCGAGGGGAGTGCTCGGGGGAGTACTTAGTACTTACGAACGTGTAAACTCGCTACGCAATCGTACTTAAACTGCACTTTGCTCTGGATCTGGCCCATGATCCTTCCTTAAAGAGCTGCATATAAACAATATATCTCCTCCTTCCACAGGACTACTGTATGTCCATGGTGGGCATGAAAATGCCTACACTCTGATAAATATAGCAGCCATAGGCAAACAGTGGAAGGATGTAACGAAAGGAACCCAATGCCTCAGTAGAGGGTTATATTACCTTCAGGGAGAGTCCACACGTCCAGCCACTGCCTTCAACACATTTCTTCAAGGTAATCTTGTTAACTACAGTACAAAGTAACACATTTATAGGAGTCAGGAAAACTCTAAATAGCTTCTATTATGGGTATTGAGTCTCTTCTTGTGGTTACAACTATATAACTGTATAAACATAGCTATAGTTACATAGAATAATTAAATGTTTCCTTATCATTAGCTGAAATTTCACTTCTCATTTACTCATTTAAATGACAAACTTCCAATGAACTCATGACTGCTTATACAGCGAGATGAGAATTACAAGCTCAGAGCTTGTCAATTAATTAATAAGATGATTTATAATTAACTGATAATTTCATAAAACTACTACAATATCACCAAACGGCTTAATCTTAGCTACAAAAAAAAAAAGTTAGAGAAGGGCGGACTTCCCACCAGCTACATTCAGCGGGTAATAGCATATTATTATCCTCATAGACAGTATTTACATGCCTTGGCCACGGCTACTGATGGAGAGAGAATTGCTGCCATCATGCTATAGGCAGGCAGTTTCCTGCTATTAATATACATCTCAGGCTCATGCTTAAGGGTAGCGTAAATGGAAGTAGTGAATATAGATGGCTTTTGCAAGTCATTCAAGTCACTGAAGCATGTCATTGTTTGCAGCCAGGGCTCCATAAAAGGGCTGTAGAGTGATTAGTACACTATATATTCTTCTCATAAAATAATATGGCACAAAAATATCCACTGTGTCTAAGAATTGGACAGCAAAGCTAATAGGAAAGCTGGCTCCCTTCTCAAGTGTTTGTTAAAGGAAGAGCCGCATTATTTAAATTCGTTTCAACATCAGATCTATATCAGGGTTGCTGACTATCCCGGAATGTCCAGGAGACACCCGAATTTTGGGCCGTTTTCCCGGTATCCTCCGAGAGGCAGCAAATCTTCCGCAAGCCCCGACCCCCTAACAATCACAAGTGTAATCCCTAGAGTTACTAGGGATGGGCGGGACTTGATGTAATTAAGCCCCGCCCATGCCCTTTAACACTAGAGATCAAACGAGTGATTGTCAGGGGCGGAGCTTAAGTATGTGATTTGCATAAATTGTGTCATTAAGCCACGCCCCCTCTCAGCAATCTATGTCTTCCTCACAGGTTCTTCCGGAGGGAAGCTTTCAATAGTTGGAAACACTGATCTATATCTATATCTATATCTATATCCAGGGGCTTATATAGATCTATTCCAGACCTAAAGCAAGATGGGAGGTTCCAGGTCTGGAGTTGGGTTGGCTCACATCGCACCTTTATAGGCTGGCAGCTTATGAGCGCGGATTATATGAGTGATAAGCGAGGTTTATAAATACATTGGCAGCAGCTGGTCACAAATGTCTATGTATAATCCTCAGGGGGAAACAGGTTTGTCCTGAGCATTGTGCCAGGCCCCATATAAAACTTGCGAGGGGGCTTGTCAATGCAGATCTGCCCTTCTGTCTTCTTTGCTCTGCTCTGAAAAGAGTGGTAGCAACTTATCCCCACACTCAGCAATGCACATGCACAAAACTGGCCGCTCCTGAGCAACGACATATGGCCTGATCCAGACCTACGCTCATGAAGCGCTTATGTGCGTAGCGTATTTACGTCGGCGCACCTCTGATGCACTATGCTCGGAACTAACCTTGGTCGTATTTACTTTTGACTTCTTACGCTCAGGAAAACCGACCCTAACATTTCTGATTCTAACCGCGTGCGTCCGTAAGCTCATTGCGTAGTTAGTACGCCCATACTGTACGATTTAAATGCCTCACCCCGCCCTCGGTTCGTAATTACAGAGATCGTATGGCAGGCACACCCCCCGAGCGTAAATATGAAGCTGTTCCGATCAAGGCCCATACGCTCAGTTTCTCAGAGCGTAACATGAGCGTAACATCTGCCCTGTGCATGCGTAGTAAGTACAAAAGGACGTTTTTACGCTTACGCCCGCCGTAAAAACGCAAGCGGACTTAGGTCTAGATCAGGCCTAATAAGCATAACAGCAGTGAGTGCAGGGGGAGTGGCTGCCTCGGGGTCTCTCTCACTTTTGACTTCCGTGGCAGGTCCACCCCCAGCAAACACAGGGTTGTCGACTTTTGTTTCTTCCCTCTATGAGATCTCAGAGGGAAGTAATAGATGCTGGTATGGGGACGGAAATTAATAATACTATTTATTCATAAGTTATGAAGCTCCATCCCCTGTCCATCAACACTACTATTTATAATGTTACTGGGTGATGGGGCAGGGCTTAGTGACGCCAATTCCGTCATCAAGTCCCGTTCAATCCCTAGTAACACTGTGTATTATAGTATTGACAGGCGTGGGGGCAGCTTCATGGCCTCAAGCTTATTACAGATTTGCCTGCTCTCTGGACACCGGGAGAAATGCCTGGAGTGTGGGATATTGTGGGAGTGTCAGCGACCCTGTGCATACACTGTATTACTTAGCTGACAGCACACAGCTTTAGGAAGTTGTACATGCTGCTCACCAAAAGGTCCTGACTGACTACTGCTTCACCAAAGTAACTGAATTGGCTATAGGACCTGGCAGTGTCTAGGTCCAACCCTGATTACCACCTGTTTTGGCAGGAAGTGTGTCATCCTATTGCTTTGTTCTGATACGGTGGGAGTCCTCGCTACGATGGCTGTCTTTCCGAAGTAGAGACAGCCAAAGTTCTCTTTCGGCTGTCTTTATTTATTTTTTTCTGAATGGGTGAGTATACCGATCGACATAGAAACATAGAACATAGAAACATAGAAAGTGACGGCAGATAAGAGCCACATGGCCCATCTAGTCTGCCCATTTGTTTATTGAAAACTATACTGACCCTAGACCCTATTTACCCTCAATTTGGTTTACAATTTAGGATACCCTTATATTTATCCCAAGCATGTTTAAATTGTTCTACTGTATTGGCCTCAACCACCTCAGATAAGAGAACATTCCACTTATCTATCACCCTTTCAGTGAAGTAATTTCATACTCACCCGTTCCTTTTCGGAAGCGCAGCCGTACCCTCGACAGTGCCGAGGGACCCACCGCAGGAGAGGTGAGTAACCTCTCCGGGGACTTTGAGTGTTAGGGGGGAGAGTTAGGGTTAGGCTCTGGGGAATGGAGTGCTAGGGTTAGGGTCAGGCTGCGGGGAAGCGAGGGTAAGGGTCATGCTGGGGTAAGGAAGGGTTAGGGTAATAGAAGGGGAGGGTTAGGGTAAGTATTAGGGAAAGGATTGGGGATACTTACCATTCAGAGCACCGTGTTTGGTGCTCTGGGGATCGATTGCGAGGTAGAAGCAATTGATTTGCCAGTCAGTTCAGAACTGGCTGGGAGTGAACGGCCCTATCGAAATAGGGCTTTTCACAATGGGGACAAAGACCCGTTCTGACACCTTTTTTTCCACAGAATAGCAATGATATGTACCATGTTTAGTGTATATGACCATTCTAAATTTTTAACTAAATAAGATTACTGTATTTTTCAGTGATATTTCAGTGATACACAGTGTAAATACAGGTTTATGTATATGTGACATAATGTTTCTTTTTTATGCCTTTGCCATATCCCAAATATATGGTTAATAAATATAAATAGAGTTTTGTTGCAACAGTTTTAAATTACCAAGTCTGACCTTGGTGATTGATGAATTTTCTATTACTCTTGCACAAGGTATTGCTTTTGGGTAATTCCACTCAACCTAAGATTGAATTAAGTAATTGATACAAGTGAAATGAACCCAAAAAAATACCCACATCTAATGCTTTTTCTGCTCTTTCCATGGTTGTGAATTTTAGGGATTTTCCTACTAAAGAAATACCAAGATGCTCCATTTGGATGTTTCGGTGCAAAAAAATCTTTGAAAGAAAAAAAAGATAATTTTATATGTGTCAGTGCATATTAAACGTTCAAATGTCTTACTTAAATGCATATCTGTGGTTATATTAATGGTTCACCATACTAGACTTAGGACAGAATCCAGGCCTAAGTGCAAAGTCCATGTGCTGGATCCAGTAAGTGCTCGAAATTAGTTTCTCTTGGGCTAAACCATGTTGATTGCAGGGGGAGTCAAAGTTATTGTATTCTTTGCATCCAGGGATATATCTTTGAATTGCTTACTGCATACAGATACAGACCAGCTTTACTATCACACTGTTATTTAGACTTGGGATAGAAAACATCACCTCTCAACTCTAATACTGTTTGCAACAGATGAAATATGACTCAATTGCAATTAACATGGTTTAGCCCAGGAGTAACTGATTTCAAGCATTTAGCCATGAATGTACGGGCTTTGCTATCCTATACACTGCACGGAGGAGATCAGTACATCCTTTCCCCCGATCTGCTCCATACAGAAGACAGGACTGCACTCTACCTTAAGTATTCCTTTCTGTTCTACAGTTCCGTGCAGCATACTGGGTTGTATGTAGGCGGACACTAAAGTCCACATATAACGTAGCATCAGGTGACTGCGTTCCAATGTGCAATTACTTGTACTGTGCAATTGCAGTACAAGCTGACAGGTGATTTACGCACCTAGTATATGTAAGTGGCTGTATTTATTAAGACTGGATCCAGCCCTTAGTTATTAAGAAAATGTATATGAAATACATTAATTTAACATTCACTAATTAATCATTGATAAATATCTTTATTTAATGTCAGTTTTGGACAACACCAATAGTAAAACTTTTACATTAGGATTATTTTCTGATAACTCTCACTTGATGACAGAAAGCTTGAAAATATAAATAATTATATGGACTTAGCGTTAACATAACATCTTCATAATGATTTGTATTAAGGGCTGATGAAGGATGGCGGAAGTTCTGAGATGTTATGAATGCTAATGGTTTAATGATGCATTAAAATGTTGGGAGAGTTAGAACATTTTTCTTTTAACTCTGTTCCATTCATTTTTTACACATCCATTCAATGTAATTGATGGGGAGAAAACATTGTGCAGTGCTTCATGCTACAAAGGATCCACAATTAGTAAAACACACAAATTGTAACCTAAAACCAAATGATAGCATTAATGATATGAAAGTACTGTAGTGAGAGCTTTTCCTTTAATGGCATTTCATTTTGTACATAGAAAAATAGGATTAATAACAGTGGGAAAAAGAAGACATTATTTCCTACATGGATATTAAAAAGTCTCATTATTCATAGCCATCAGGGGCGTAAAAGTGTTGCATTTGCGTAACTCAATATCTAACACTGTAATGCCCTTTGACCATAAGGAGACATAGGTCCAGAAACCATACAACTCATCATGGCACACATTTGTGGACACATGTTCTGGGCATACACAGTGCTAGGAAAATAGTGAGAGGAGCAATGAGGCTGCCCACCTTCTCCTGATGGGAGCTTAAATTGTAGCTAAGTAACAGAAAAGAGGTAATCGTTACCCTAATATGTTTTCTAATTAATACTCATTGTTATCCAGATATTTATGTTATTTATTTTGCAGCAGTTATTTTTTGTTATGAATGAACGCTGGTCCATGATTCAGGCTGAATCATATAAAACAGGTGATTAATATGGCACAATCAACCACTCCAAAAAGAAATGTAAAAAAAATAAAATAGCCACTTTTCAGAGGGTTCATTCGCGTTATAATTCTCAAGACGTGTTATGGAGGTGAGGATCAGCTGGAGGCTTGGTAATCCACATCTGGTGGGCTTGTCCCAAACTTACCTCTCTCTGGAAACAAGTCTAGGACACTGACAAACTCCTGGTGGAGTTGACGTCCCTAGGAATTTCTTTGATACATCTCCCTATTTCTATGTATAAGAAATCCTTACAAAAACACCTTAGTAATGCTGCACTAGTGATTGGGGTACACTGGAAGTCAACTAATCCTCCCTCCATCAATAAATGGGTAAATAGTGTAGATTTTTACCTCACGATGGATGAGACTGGTGACTACAACTTCAGCCACTGACAGATTTCAACAGTTTGACCTGGTACGGGTGGCTTATGTTCAAGGAATCACCAGATTTTACCATGCTCCTCACCTCATGGGCTATATTACTAGGTACACTTCCTTCCCCTCACAACCCAATCTATACTATATTTTCCCTCCATAAAGATAGGAGTACCTATTGCTGGTGTGACACAAAATTATCGGAATTACATCTTTGGGGCCTGGTCTATAACCCCATCCCCCTAATATTCAACCAAGTAAATATTAGATGTCACAAACTCTAGGTTTTGTGGACCTGTCTCAGGATCCGAGGGCAAGGAAGACTGAGCAGATTGAAAGTGGAAACTGGCAGGTTTATTAGGTGACTTGCGTATGAACAATCATAAATACAAAGGCACGATTACGAGATTCTTTAGTGAAACTGGGCTGACCAGACAGAAGCAGTGGATGGGTTGGAGCCGGATTACTGGGCAGCTGTACCGGATGGCTGAGCAATCTGGACAGGATGGACCTCTGGACTTGGACTGCAGGACTCTGGACCGGACTTAGACCTGGACTACAGGACACTGGACAGACTTGGACCTCTGGACCTGGACTGCAGAATACTGGACTGGACTTGGACCTCTGGACCTGGACTGCAGGACACTGGACCGGACTGTAGTGCAGGGCAGGGGACCGGACTGGAATACAGACCACTGGACTGGACTGTAGTGCAGGCAGCTGGACTGGACTGGAATGCAGGCCACAGGAATGCTGACCACACTGGAGTGCAGAAATGCTGATCAGATTGGAGTGCAGGCAGCTGGACCAGACTGGAATGCAGGCTGAACTGGATAACAACAACAGGCTCAACTGGATAGCAACAACAGGCTTGAACTGGGTAGCAACAGTAGGCTTGAACTGTATAGCAACAGTAGTCTTGAACTGGGTAGCAACAGCAGGCTTGAACTGTATGGCGACAGCAGGCTTGAACTGGGTAGCAACAGCAGGCTTGAACTGTATGGCAACAGCAGGCTTGAGCTGGTTAGCAGGAGTAGGCTGAACTGTATAGCAACAGCAAGCTTGAACTGGATAGCAGGAGCAGGCTGAGCTGTACAGCAACAGCAGGCTTGAACTGGTTAGCAGGAGCAGATGAACTGTATAGTAACAGCAGGCTTGAACTGGATAGCAGGAGCAGGCTGAACTGGATAGCAACAGCAGGCTTGAACTGGATAGCAGGAGCAGGCTGAACTGTATAGCAACAGCAGACTTGAAATGGATAGCAGGATCAGGCTGAATTGTATAGCAACAGCAGTCTTGAACTGGATAGCAGGAGCAGGCTGAACTGTATAGCAACAGCAAGCTTGAACTAGATAGCAGGAGCAGGCTGAACTGTATAGGAACAGCAGGCTTGAATTGGATAGCAGGAGCAGGCTGAACTGTATAGCAACAGCAGGCTTGAACTGGATAGCAGGAGCAGGCTGAACTGTATAGCAACAGCAGACTTGAAATGGATAGCAGGAGCAGGCTGAACTGTATAGCAACAGCAGGCTTGAACTAGATAGCAGGAGCAGGCTGAACTGTATAGGAACAGCAGGCTTATATTGGATAGCAGGAGCAGGCTGAGAATTGCAGAGAGTGAACCAGGAAGTGCAGAGGCAGAGGGAATCATGTGACAGGCAGAAAATAAACAAAGGTAAATGGTGAGTGCAGCAGCGTCTGCCGCTGAGCGTGACATTAGATTCCTATAAATAAAAGCGTAAAGCACTGTCCCAATAACATTGCCTATGGTGTTCTATGTTGATTGTTCTATCGGCTTGATTGTTATGGTTTAAAATGATTAAACTATGATTGTTCATTGTTTGCAAAAACAAAATAAAGAATAATTAAAAAAAATAGACACAAGGGGCAGCTCACGTGAATGGATATAGCGTTTGCTAGGCTGCGATATACATTTAAGCTAGATGAAAAATAGAGATTTTATAGAGAACGATGACCCCGTAACCAGACTCACTTCCTTGCTCATATCCATATAGACATTAAAATTCAGCTTACAGGGAACATGGAAGAGAAGATACAACAGTGATTAATGGTCATTTTATGTATGTTTGTAAAATGAAATTTGGGGGATGGGGATAAAAACAGGAGACACTGCCTAATGATATCTGAAAATCCTAGAATGATGCAAATAAAACCATTAAAGCTCGTGAAACACCCAAAATTAACTAATGAATTGAATATATACAGCGGCATATGTTAAAATATTTGAATGATATAAAGTGTCATTTAAAAAAGAATGCCCGATCTTTGTTCAACAAAGAACACTGTGTGCCAGGTCTATTCAGCAATATAATGTATCTAAATACTCCATGACCATTAAGGTCACAAAATATAAAAATACTAGGATTGATTAAATATGACATACAAACATACAAAATAAAAATTGGACATAAACAAGATAAAACAATTCACAGTATTTCGAAATGAATCCTTTCTAGTAGTGGCCACCCACTGATTCATTCCAAAGAGCATCAGAGGTATCATCACACAGCGTTCCAGTCCTCCTATCCAGAGTTCCTGCGTCTTCATCTACATCAGACCATCTACATTAGCAACCCGGAGCTGCCTGGTCTATTGGTGAATACTGCAGGAACTCTTGGTACAGACTATATACTGTGAATTGTTTTATCTTGTTTGTTTATATCCCAGTAGAGGACCTACATTTTTGGGATTCTGAGCTTAACCAACACCTTGTCACATTCTGAGGTTGATCCGTACTGGGTTCAGGTTGGTGGGCGGAAACAGAGAATACGAAGCTGGGTGGTTTTAAATAATGGTGGCACATATGAGCCCTGAAGAGACAGACGGAGATTCCGCCCAGACAGGCGGCAGGGTGAGAACGAACTGGCATGTATGAGAACAGTCTCTGACAGGTAGGTAAGTTGTAGATACAGTTCGGTGTATGTTCAGCAAGGCAGGGAGGTAAATATACTGTAGGTTCAGGAAGGTAGGTATTGGCTGGTTTAGCTGCTGCGAGTTCAGGCAGTTAGGTATAGGCAGGTATGACTGCTGTAGGTTCAGGCCGGTAGGTAAAGGCAGACGTGACTGCTGTAGAATCAGGTAGGTAGGTATGAGCAGATATGACTGCTGTAGGTTCAGGTAGGTAGATATAAGCAGGCGTGACTGCTGTAGATTCAGGCAGGTAGGTATAGGCAGGTAGGTATAGGCAGACGTGACTGCTGTAGATTCAGGTAGGTAGGTATGAGCAGATATGACTGCTGTAGGTTCAGGCAGGTAGATATAAGCAGGCGTGACTGCTGTAGATTCAGGCAGGTAGGTATAGGCAGGTAGGTATAGGCAGACGTGACTGCTGTAGATTCAGGTAGGTAGGTATGAGCAGATATGACTGCTGTAGGTTCAGGCAGGTAGATATAAGCAGGCGTGACTGCTGTAGATTCAGGCAGGTAGGTATAGGCAGGTAGGTATAGGCAGACGTGACTGCTGTAGATTCAGGTAGGTAGGTATGAGCAGATATGACTGCTGTAGGTTCAGGCAGGTAGATATAAGCAGGCGTGACTGCTGTAGATTCAGGCAGGTAGGTATAGGCAGGTAGGTATAGGCAGACGTGACTGCTGTAGATTCAGGTAGGTAGGTATGAGCAGATATGACTGCTGTAGGTTCAGGCAGGTAGATATAAGCAGGCGTGACTGCTGTAGATTCAGGCAGGTAGGTATACGCAGGTATGACTGCTGTAGAT
>WWET01000950.1:228422-246915 GCA_011038615.1 Limnodynastes dumerilii
TCTTTCGGGAGTTTTAGGTTAGGCTGTGGGAAAGAGAGGGTTAGGGTAATGGAAGGACAGTCATAGGATCAGACTGTGGGGAGGGCAATCTTTTATGGCTGTCAGATCGCTGCCCCACCCAGAAAATTCTGGGTCTGCCCGGACATTGAGAAGGGGCTGCTCGCTCACAACAATAACAAATCCCTCCAAAAGGGTCTGTTAGGTGAGACCCGTGTTTAAAAACCCTGGTCAGCACCTTTTACGTTGCTGCTTACCAGGGTCCGACGTGGAGGAAAAAAAAGGGTTGAAAAACTGATAAATTGTTGATGCCGCCCTATCAGCACTATTTGAGTGATCTATTTGTCTATGATAATTAATATGGAAGCTGTATGTTTGTTCATTATTTGCTATCTACCTCCTATTTTACAGCGAGAGGTCTAAGTCTAAGCATTTATAACATTAATGCACCTTTCTCTATTCTTCATTACATTTTGCTTAGCCATGTGGCATAAAAACTGTTAAGAATGTTATTGAGAAATAATATTTTTGATCATCAGTGGTTTTTAATAGATTTTATTACATTTATAATAAACTAATCAAATTCCTCTAATCTAATTTTTAGTCTGTATATTGTTTGAACTCTTTTTCCCCACTGATGAAACCACGTGCAGCACGGAGCATTGCGTCAGGGTACCCCAGTGGTGTTGAGGATCGATCTATAAACCTGTATAGGATCTGGGATTTCTTGCAAAGGTGGATGCTTATTTTCCGGATTAACACGGAGGAGTCTTTAAGGCTCAAGCAAACAGTGGTCTCTGCAATCCTTGGAGTGACTATAACATTTTTGTGAAGCGTGACAGGTGTATTAATTACAGTGGAGACACACAGAAGTTATTCCCGACAACAACAGTGAGCCCCACTACATGTTATATGCATGACTTAGAGGCCATCTATGCTTCATTGTTACGATGGGATCAGAATTTTAGCTTCAATAAACTTTAAAGAGATATTCCACCTGTCTACACTGACGAATAATAACTGCTAAAACGCCGAATAACAGCTTACAACATATACAGCGTCACTTAAAGTATGATCCTTTTATCACTACAAGTATAATTTCCAGCGCCTGGATTTTAGTTCATCCTCTAGTGGTATCTTGGTACAATCAGATCCACGTTTGCTATACAACTGTTTGTATTGTTTACCGGTCGTATTAAACTCTACCATCTGGTGTTAATAACAAAAGTAGTTTGTGGAAGAAGTCACATTTTTAATTAATGACTATGGTATTTTTAATAGTATATTTTAATAAAATTGTATTATATTATGTACATTCTTATAAGTGATTCAGGATTGTGATGTTTTAGATTCTGATTGGCGCTTAATTTTGGTTCAATACTGGTCCAGAGGATCCGTATTGTTTGAAAGTTCTTACTCAAAGTTCACCAGTTGATACAAGACAGACACCAGCTATCATCTCAGGGGGCATTGGGCTTATCTCCAGTTGTAATATTTAACCCGCTCTGAGGGACGTTCTTCATTTAGGAGAAATCCCAAAAGTTTTGAGCAGCTCTGCTTGAGGAAAGAACCCCCCTCACATATGGGGCTCTATTTATAGACTTAATTTTTAAGTGATAGGGGCAGTTTTTAAGAGAAAAATGCCTCCATCACTTAAAAATGAAGATTTTCCTATTTAGAAATCCTGCATCGCTCAGGCTGGCGTTATGAGCTGTCTGCAGGGAGTTTTCATTCACTCCCAGCGATAGACAACTTTATTCCACCCCTGACTGGTCCACAAGAGGTGTAAGTGGCATAAGGAATCATGCTGATTCCTTCATGCTTCTTTATTTATTCCTTTGCAAACTCTCTGAACCACCAATGTTCCCCCCACCCCCTTGATCCACTGATCAAAAGAGAAAGAAGATTCAGACATATGTATATAAATTTTATATATTTTCTGAATCTTCTTTCTCTTTTCATTGGTGCTTCAGTGGATCAAGGGGGTAGGGGGACATTGGTGGTTCAGGGAGTTTGCAAAGGAATTAAAAAAAAAGCATGAAGGAATCGGCTTGATTCCTTATGCCACTTACCCCTCTATTCGACCAATCAGGGGCGGAGTAAAGCTGTCTATCGCAGGGAGTGAATGAAAACTCCCTGCAGGCAGCTCCTAACGCCAGCCTGAGCTGGCGTTAGGTTTACACTGGGAGCGGAGTGACAAACTCCGCTTCCCAGCTGTATAAATATGACAAAGCGGAGGCGCCCATTATGAAGAACGGGCCGGCGAAGCACAGTGAAAGCTACATGCATTGCCATGGAAACTATTGTTTCCACTGACGATGCATGATTTATAAATAGTAAAAACTTCATTTTTAAGTGATAGTGGCAGTTTTCTCTTAAAAACTGCCACTAATAGTCTGTTACTGGGTAATGGCAGTGTTGATGTTTCATTCTCTATCCTGTGTGTATATTGCAGATAGAATGGTATAGCCTGTTACTGGGTAATGGCAGTATTGCTGGGACATTCTCTATCCTGTGTGTATGTTACAGATAGAATGGTATAGTCTGCTACTGGTAATGGCAGTGTTGCTGGGACATTCTCTATCCTGTATATATGTTATAGATAGAATGAGAATGGTATAGTCTGTTACTGGGTAATGGCAGTGTTGCTGGGACATTTTCTATCCTGTGTGTATGTTACAGCTAGAATGGTAGAGTCTGTTACTGGTAATGGCAGTGTTTGCTGGGGCATTCACTATCCTGTGTGTATGTTACAGATAGAATAGTATAGTCTGCTACTGGTAATGGCAGTGTTACTGGAGCATTTCCTTTCCTGTGTTTCTATGGCTAGCAGTTTACCCCGGCCTTTCATGCACCTGTGTGCATTTACCTATAAACTGACCTAAGCAACTTCCATTTTGTGTGTATCCTTTTATTGTGTTTACATTTTGTTGTGACGTTGGGGGCATCGTGGATATAATAGATGAAGCATAGATGGAATATATTGGGCCAACTGGGCCCTTTAATTCCAATTGTCATTTAAATGTTTTGTATCAGCTGGGACTGTCTTGACTTATTCTATCTCTACTCTACCGTAATATTCAATAATTCTGTTTATTAAAAAAAAATAAAAAAATAAAAATCTTTAATAAAATGTTTTAAAAAAGCCCTATTTTTAGTAGAAAAATGTTTTTCAATTTTAAGTGTTAACCTGAACATTTTCAGGTTTTTTTTACTATAAAATACACATGCATGAGGTATTTTTTTTAATGCCTGATAAGCAGTTATTCTTTATTCATTTTTTTAGGACTTTAATTTGATTTAAATAAATCATATTTTCTCACTGAGCATGGTGGCTCAGTGAGTAGCACTTGTGTCTCATAGCGTGGACATTAGTCTAACACGTGGACTAAGCCTTATGTGTTGAGTCTGTATGTTCTCCCTGTGTCTGTGTGGGTTTCCTCCGGGTGCTCCAGTTTGCTCCCACATGCCAAAAACATACTGATAGGTTAAATGGCTGCTGTTAATAAAATTAACCCTAATGTCTGTGTGTGTATGTAGGTGTTAGGGACCTTAGTATGTAGCTCCAATGGGGCATGGACTGATAATATGAAATATTCTCTGTAAAGTGCTACGTAATCTGATAACATGCTGCAAATGCATGCAGTGAGAGCAGCAGAATTGCGCATCCACTGCTCAAGATCTCTGCATCAGTTCCCAAGTTTGGATCAGCACCAAGATTAAAACAATAATAATAATTTTAATGTCAAACAACACTTTCCATAGGACACTTCTGTTGAATCTTCCAGGTGTTTTTTTTGCACCTTTCTCCAAATAGAAGTGAAATATAATGTGTGATAGTGAAACATATAATAAAGACATTGTGATCCACAACCCCACATGTAGGAGAGCAGGGCACTCTGTGGATGGTGGACCTGCCACCAGGACCCTAATTTAAATATTCTGTGTGCATCTCCAAGTGCATGGGGGGGGGGGACAAGCTCCTTGTGCAGGGGGCTGACATGCGCAGTGCCAATATTCAGCAGACTTCCGTACATAGCGTAAATAAGTCTGCAGGAGTTATTATCTGTGAATCCGGCCCTTTGATTATAACAAGGGGCCGGATCCAGATCTCTGTCCGACACCTAACTTCTGCAAGCTGCTTGTGGAAGTTAAGTGTTTTTGGGCACTGAGCATGAGTGTAGCAGATCTCCAAGCGCACAGAGGTGCAAGGGGGGTGAGGACAGTCATGCAGGTGAGTGGGTGGCGGTAGGAACTACTGAACGTTGATCCGTGCAGAAGTGCCTACTTAAGGTTGGGCTGGTAAGTTGTCTAAAGTCCACACGTGAGCAGGAAGTGACAGGGGGGTTCACTTTCCTCTCATGTGCAGACACACAGAGCTCTGGATCAGGCCTAGGGCTCTGCCTGGATGACCAACTAGTTTTACTATTTCTCTTATTTTTGCCTGTTTTTTTTTACTTACACACCACTGACCCATTCCCTTCTAATGTTATTAAATGCAAGATGCAAATCTGGGTGCCCCACACTTCCATATCCTAAATCAAACACTAATTCACCCTAACATAACAGTGCACACGTCTAGTACGCTCCTAGGCACTGAATGCATTTATCTTATGTATAATTTAGATTCATTTAATTACAGCAGCAACAATAACAGTGGTAATTTATTTGTCAGGTAATAATGTTATTGCATTTATCACTCATTAGCGGTCTAACAAACTGTCACTTTACTGCGCTTTACTTACTTTGTACATCAAGCCTCTAATCTGTCTCTATGTGAAATTGCAATAATGCACATTCAATTTTTTCAATGCACCATTACTGAATATGTAAATATCCTTAAAAGCCAGCTTTAATTTGTGTATACTTTATATTAAAATTGTAAGTGCATCTAAAAGCCTTTTGGAATGGTTTACACAGTACCTGCTTTAACATGCAGATTGAATGTGTGCGTGTTCTAAGCCACGGACTGAGGAAAGAGCATTGAGGTATTGTCTAAAAGGTTTGTGGCTGGAATTTACAGAAACATCCTTTTCTGGCTTTTAATAATCATGTTTAATAGTTCTAAAGTTTATATTCATATAATTCAGCTATTTTCAATATTTTTTATTTATTAGTTTCTGACCCTGTTTTACTTTCATTCACCTTGTTGCACCTTATTAAATAAAATAGATTTCTATTTTCAAGGGTATGCACTGAAATGTTGAACCATGAAATAATAATAATAATAATAATAATAATAATTATAATAATAGTTTAACATTAATTATTATTGTCCTTTATTCTTTTCTAGTGACCGTATTCAGAATTAAGAACGTCTGGTTATTTTCGCACGCAAAATGTGTAAGTGGGGTGATTTCTATTTAGTGCGCATGTGCAGACCATGAAGTTACGAGGCGTAATAGGAATGATGCGTAAGTAAATTCCGTACGACAAAAAATGCGTGCGCACATAAAAGGTCGGACGGATTATTAATAAGTAGGCGTCAGTTGGAATGTAAATAGCAAAAAATGGGCGTGGTAATGTAGTAGACATGCGGTTGTATTTGCGAACGTTTCACTTCCGTCACATATACGTGCGCTAACGATAAGGTCCAGTGGACCGGATTCGGATTTAAGAAGCTTTTCCGTGCGTTTGTAATAGATCCGTACGTTAATACAATATAAGTACATTTTGCAAAAGTAACGAATTTCGGAACACTTCCATGGGACCGGATTCAGATTTAAAAAGATTTTCTGTGCGTTCGTAATAGATCCGTACGTTAATACAAAATAAGTACGTTTTGCAAAATGAATACATTTCGGAACACTTCCGTGTTGTGAAAGCAGCCTTATCATTAGCGTGCGTATATGTGACGGAAGTTAAACGTTCACATATATAACCGCACGTCTACTGCATTACCACGCCTATTTTTTGCTATTTACATTCCGATTGACACCTACTTATTAATAATCCATCCGATCGTTTATGTTCGTACGCATTTTTTGACGCACGGAAATGACTTACGCATCATTCCAATTACGCTTCATATCTCCATGGTCTGCACATGCGCCCTTAAGAGAAATTACTCCACTTACGCATTTTGCGTGCGTAAATTACCAGACGTTCTTAATTCTGAATACGGTCCCAGGATATGATCAAACAAATAAATAAATAAATAAATAATGGGAAATCCATAAAGTTCAGTCGTAACTTCCTTAAATAAGCTTTAGGCAGTGTCCATGACAAGCGCTGTTCTTTTAGATTTAACCCCCCAAATAGTTCTCCAAGTTTGCGCACCGATAGTTCTCAGCATTTATCCTCAATAGTTATTAATGTGCCCCCACAATACTCATTAATATGCCCCAAGATAGTTATAGCTGCACCCCAGGAATATGGTTGTAAATATATTTTGTTTTATTTATGCTTCAATTCTTTATTATAATTAACAGTAACATTTTACTAATTAAAATGATGTAATTATTTAAGAAAAAAACCACCTTTGAAACATGTAACTTGTACAGGCTGCTGCATTACACCTCTCATCCTATTAATCAGTACACAGTCGTTCATGTACATACCTGGTACGACCTGTCCAGAGCTGCTACTGTCAGAATGTTGGACACGGCACACACATTTCAACAGCGGCCCGGTGTTTCCACTGCGCAAAAAGTGGCTTAATGACTGATCGATAAGGTTATCATGTATTGTAAGGCATAGACTGACGTGTCGGAATGCAGACAAAAGGGTACAAAAACTGTCACCCAAAAATGATCTACCTGATTACCAGATGATTGAAGCATTATGTCAGTCATTAGCAATATTGCATAGGACCGGATTCAGAGCTGAGTGTGTGCACAAGACAGATACGCTAAATACAGCTGATTTAAGGTTGTGCTTTTCCGCATAACAATACGGCCTCGAATCGCTTGTATATTCCAATGATAAATGCGCAGACGGAAGCACATGAATGTATACGTGCAATCTGTCAAGTACCTGAAATGCACACACAAGTCATAAGGACAACACATTTGTGCGCTTACATTCTATTCTAAGCTTTACTGCTGAAAATGTGCAATCTTTGTATGTTTCTATTTTGACTATTTTGTATTTTTAACTTTAATGTTAAGTCTACGTAAAACATGTATAATTAAAAAATTTTGTGTGAGATATGTGTACATTTTCATTTAGTGTCAACATTAAAGCAAACATTTTTCTACATTAAAAACAGTCCACACTAACATAACACAAAAAAATTACACAATATAGAATTTAACAATGGACATTTATTTAGCAACTAAAAACTTATAGTATTTAAAACATAATCATTCTCAACATATTTACAAAAAAAAAATTTATGTTAAAATAACAACATTTTTTAAAACATGTTAATATTTAAACAAAAAAGTAGCATTACAAACAAAATATCACAAATAAAAAAACACTCACCAGAGAGTTTTGTGCTTATATTTACGCGAAACAGCTGCTTGCACTTTTGAGAGGTGATAATTTCCAGACCATGTCTAAATAACAGTGTAAGACTAAAGCTGCTCAGTATCTATGTGCAGCAAGCTATTCGAAGATGTATTCCTGCATGCAAAGAATGCTATTAACTTGACTCCCCCCAAAAACAACATGATATTGCCCAGGCGTAACTTTAAGTTCTTATTTTTAGAACTTTCTTAAGTGTGAATCAGGCCCTTAATTTCAAGCTCCTTCTTAAATCTGGATCCAGCCCATTGTTACCATTATTATGTCTTTTCACACCTTTATGACATCAGGGGTGATATGTTCTGTAAATTCTCAGTAATGTGCATACACAGGACCTGGGCAGGGTGGACAGAAGAAAATGCTCCATCTACCTATGTACGTGAGCCTCCTCAACAACATCTAGAGAAAATGCATCTACAGTGAGTGCATGGTTAGCAACCTCCTCAGGACCACCTTCACTTTTGGGAGCTTTGGCAGCCACACCCCCAGTACCCACTGTAGTTACACCACAGATGACACTTCTTATGCTTCCTCTTTGTTTGCAATCCTTAAAGTTTCATATTTTGGCCTATAAGCTGAAGAACCGTTTGGAGTACTAAAGCTTGTAGATGGCGCAAATATCTAGTCTTTTTGAAGTGTGGAAATGGTCATTGGCATGCTCCCCTGCCTTGATCCAAGGCACTGGATCAAGCAGCTGCAGAACTGCAGAGTAGTCACACTTCTATGCTGGAATAGTCATTGCTCACTATGCACATGCTCCAGATGGAGAGGGGTTCAAGTTAAAGGGGGCAAAAGCTTTTGTATGTATATAAATAAAAGTGAAGAAACAAACAAAAAAACAAAAGAAGGTATAGTAAGTCTTAAAGCTTACACTGGAAGTCTTGTTGGGGGTTACTAAGCTATGGAAGATCATCTTAACAATTATTTTTGTTTAATATTCACAAAAGAAAGAGTGCAAAAGACCCTAATTAAATTGCAAGATATTTTGATACAAGAAAAGAAATTACAAGTACTTTCAAAAAGGAGAAGATATAAAAAGAAAGCTGAAAATGCATAAATCAATAGTGCCAGATGGGATAAATCCTAAGATATTAAAAGAGTTTAAAGGGGTGCAGGTAAAACAAATAACATAATTATTTAACTAGTCACTAGAATTAATTCCAGAACTCTTGAAAATAGTAAACATTGTCTCTCGGCATAAAAGTGGAAGTAGGAAAGCAGCTGCCAACTACCAGTCAGTGAGCCTTAGATCAGTAGATAGGCAACATAAAAACACTATTAAAATTGTAAAATATCTTAAAGCCAGAAACTTACAGGATCATAATCAACATGTATTCACTGGGGGAGCACATGTCGAAAAAATCTCAATTACTTTTTTGAATGGGTAACTAAGGTAGAATATGAATGGGGAGCTGTAGACATAGCTTATCTAGACTTCAGTAAGGCTTTTGACACTGTGCCACATCACAGATTGGTAAATAAGCTGAAAATTTGACACTGGCTTTAAAGAATGTTGGTTTCATGGATACAATCTTGGTTACAGCATTGATAATAAAGGGCTGTAGTAAATGGAATCCCTTCTAGAGATGAGAAGGTTACCAGTGGAGTTTATTGGTGATATTAAATATTGTATTGAGGTGAAAATATGTCTTTCTGCAGATGGCACAAAGATATGTAACAGGGTGGACACACAACAAGGGATATATGTAAAAAATTGCAAAACCATGCACTTGGGACCCAAAAACCCAAATGCTCAATATAACATTGGGGTAGATCCAGAACTACGTGTGCAATACGTTTCCACATGTAGCGTATTTTCGCACGCGTATGTTCTATGCACTCCCCTAGGCACACCCCTTGAATGTACGTATTTCACAGAGTTCCGCTTCCCAAACCCTACCTTAACTTTTTTCGCGTAACAGCATACGTCCGCTAACGGACGTATAGACTACGTGAACGTACGCCGCTTAGCACGGCCATACTGTACACTTTAAATACAAATCTCCACCTACTTCACGTAAATCGAACGTATTGTTGACTCATGTAAAATTGGCACGCCCACACGTAAAAATTTACGCTAACAATATGTGAATGGCCCATACGTTCAATTTTACGTTACGCTAATTAGCATATTTTCTATGGTGCGCATGCACAGTACTTATAAAAATGCGATTTTACAACTCCGCCACGCGTAAATTCGCTCTGAAGCGCCCATTATTGTTACTACCCTAGAAACTACAGAGGAGGAAAGCAATCTAGAAATCACAATTACATGTGGCTTTAAGGTAGCCATGCAATGTAACAAAGCAACAAGAAAGGAATGTTTGATGCTTGGTTGCATATAGGGAAGGAAATTAGTAGCATAAAGTAAAAAATATTAATGTAATGTTATAAGTCATTGGTACAGCCTCACCTGTTATACATTGTTTAGTTCTGGAGGTCATATATCACAAAGGAGATAAATATAATATAGAATGTGCAAAGAAGGGCAACCAAAATGGTGCATTGTGTGTCTTAAAAAACATATCTAGAAAGACTAAGGGAACTAAACATGTGTAGCTTGGAGAAATAAGTGCGGAGATATGATAGAAGTTGTTTTCAAATATTTAAAGGGATTTTACCAGGTACAAGATGGTGGATTTTTCAAAGAAAGACATGATAGAATATGAGGGAATGCAATTGAACAGGAGGGCGGTATACAGGTTTACAGAAAATGTGCAGAAAAAATACTTCACAAACAGGGTAGTTTATAAGTGCAATAGCTTAAAACAAAGGATAAAGCATAGCATACTGCCATTAACCAGGAACTAACTTGCCATTTTGTCTGTAAAATCAAATGCAGAAACATTAGTTTATGAATTTTAATTTACAGATAAAATGTCAGGTTAGCTACTTGTTAATGACACTGGGCCGGATCCAGAACTACGTCCGTCTTCCGTAGACGGACGTAGTTCAATAAACAGTAGCTACTGCGCATGCGTAGTAGCTATTGTACATAATCTGCGTATCGTTTCGATACGTAGATTGCGTATATGCGGTCTTTTAGACCGGCCCAATGTTTTTACTTTACTGAGGGGCATATGTGGTGATGTTTTAACTTTACTGAGGGGCATATGTGGTGATGTTTTGACTTTATTGAGGGGCATATTTGGCTAGGTATCTTATGTATGTTGTGCATATGTGGCAATGTTTTGTATTTATGTCGGGCACTTGTGGCACTGTTTATTATTTATTTAGGGGCACTAGTGGAATGTATTTTTTTTTTGTGGGGGCACGTGGAGCATTGGGTTTTTTCTTTAGGGAGTGGGCACTGTATGTTTTTTTTAAACTAAAAGGGCATGCTGCCGATAGTAGTTCTACAAGCGCTAGCATGCCTTGTCATTCATGGGCATGCTTGTGCCTGTAGTTCTATTACCGACAGTATGCCCTGTCGGCCTCAACTTTATTTATTTATTTTTTACACATAGGTTGCAGCGGCGGGGCAGCTGGGGGAAGGGGTTAATTTTTAACTAAACAGGGCTTTTATTTTTTTTTACTTTTTTTTTTTCAGCTCTGGTGCACTGTGGAGCTTTTCTCATTTAAATATCCTGGCACACCCCCTTTTGCAGTCGGATTCAGATGTTGGCAGATACCATAAACTCCGCCAGCAATTTAACTTTCTTCCGCATTTAGCGCATGCGCAGTTCCTTAAAAAAGCATTGCATCCGTGTGAATTTCACACGGATGTGATACTCTGAATCAGGTCCATTGTCTCTTAAGTTCACTCAAGAAGACTTTGCTATTAATAGGACACAGTAGACCACTTTTAAACTTTTATGCATTTCTCCAGACCTCTGTTTCATTAGAGAGAATGTTTAATGTAATGAGGCTGGAACTGATTCACAGTTAAGATTTAAATTGCGGACTTAACTAAATACTTAAATACTCAAATGAAAAATCTTCAATACCGATTAATAGAAAATAAATAAACCGGTTAACCACTCCCCCTGTGTTAGGAGTGCAACGTAAGGATGCAAGTCTTTCCTGCGTATATTTAGGTATGTGCAGACTTTATAAGCTGTGAATCGGGTAGGCATTTAAATTTGCTTATTATGCAAAGATACATAACTAAACGCACTGATAAGGATTTGGTAAAGTAAAGATTTTTTTTTTTTTTTTCAAATTATATTTATTAACGTCAGTACTGCATTGTTACAAGTAGCAAAGTAATACAATCTCATTTAACATTTTGTCAGATACATGAATTGATATGTGTTAACGACAAAGGATCATTAAGCAGTATAAAACAATTTCTCTCCGTATGATTGTAAAGTTGTTCACTAAGGGGTAAGAGAGCAAGGGGCAATCACTCCTCATCCCTCCATATATGCATCTGATATATTAGTACGAGGAGAGAGCCACACACACCTTCCAGCTCTAACAAGCAAAGATACAACTTTTAACCCATTTATAGAGAGAGTTGTTAAATAGCTTTAACTTTAGAATACTATTGGGGGATCATTGGCAATCTTTCTCAACTCATACCATGTTGTTTATTGCAAAATGTCATGGATTTTTCTTTTAACAGTCGGAGACAATATATCCATGTAGGACTCCCATACCTCAAAGTAGCTTTCAGTTTTATATTCTTTATCTAACAGCTTTTCCACCCAATCCATCTTGAAAACAAAGTACAGTTTTTGCTTAAACAGTTGGATGGAAGGGGAAAGGTTATAATCCACTGTTGCAGAATATTTTTTTTTTTTTTTTTTTAAGTACTGCACTGAGTATAGACAGTAGGCGCCTAACACCCCATGAAATTTTCTGTCCCAAGGAGAGAAAGCCGAACACTGCCCACTTCGCTGACAAAGGAAGAAAGCTTATTAGATGGTCCTCTGTAAATCTTTTTACTTGGAGCCAGAAGTTTCTAATTAATGAGCATGTCCAAAAACAAGTCTGCTGCGGACTCCAGACACTTGGGGGCAAGTATCATCAATCCTACCCTGAACATTCTCTTTGGAGAGAAATATGCATTGTGTTATAGATTTAAAAACATCTCCTGATACTGACTAGAAGATAAAATTTTGCGTGAATGATTCATGGAGCGTAGAATGTTTTCACAGGACATAGTTGGAAAGTATGGTAACCATTGTGAAATACCTGTTTGTACCATAGAATGATCCAGGAAATCTCTAAGAATTCTATAATGTTTGGAGATATATTTTTAACCAGAAGGCGGGAGGGACAGAAGAGTATCTAATGGATTTTGTAGATCCGCGCCAGACAAATTACGCAGGATCATGCTAGTGTAGTGTTGTACCTGCAGAAAGGGCAGTTGATGTGAAGTTACAAAAGGGAACTTTTCCCTGGCTTGGATAAATGTAAGAGGATTTTTGAGTTGCTTATTTATTAGAATGCCTACCGAAAGTAAACCTTCCCTCCTCCAGCCAAGAAAGCGCCAGTTGGACTCACCATTCTGAAAATCTGGATTACCCACAAAGGGGAAAATACAGATTTATGTGCGTTTAGTAAGTATTTGTGACAAAACAGGTACCATACCTTCTCAGTGGACCAAAATAAAGGGTTGTCTCTATGTTTCAGCATGATCTCCTGGTCGTGTTCCTCCCCCTGACACTGGAGTGACCTGAGGTCACATCAGCGTCAGGGAAGATAGCGGAGGAGAAGCAGCAGGCGGCAGAACGGGACACTACAGGTAAGTGCCGCTGGGTGTAAATATATATATATATATATATATATATATATAATATATCTCCTGGATAGATATTACAATATGTTCACTCTTCTATCTATAAGAACATTTCTGGCTATCCACGCCCAGATGCGATCATTTAAATGCCTCCCTTCACCCAATCTTCTTATGTGCCTTCTTAAGTTTTCCCAGCACGCCTCTTCCTTCTTAAGTTACTACGAACCTTACAGCAATAGGTTCGTAGTGGTGATTCACAGCAGTCCCGCTCCTAAGTCCAACGTAGATTGTGTATAATAAGTTACTACGCATGTGCATTATATCCTTTCCTAAATATACACACCTAAAACGTAGCATTTTATTAACTGTGAATCAGGTCCCATGTAAGCACCATAATACACAATCCTGTAACCACAATAAAAGAAAGCAAATCATAGCCGCTACTCTACAATACAGGCAGCATCCTAGTCTCCACTATACAATTCCCATTTCATCCTAAAGACTGCAACACAATACAGACTATATATCTTAGGGACACATACCTTCCAGACATTGTGCCTGATCCAGAACTACACTCGTGTGCATTTTTAGACGGGCATAAGCATAAAAACTGGTATTTGTACTTACGGCACATGCTCGTGGCAGATGCTATGCTCAGAAAATCTGAGCGTATGGGCCTTAATCGTAACAGCTTCGTAAGAACGCTCGAGGGGCGTGCCTGCCAAACAAAATCCGTAAATACAAACCGAGGGCAGGGTGAGACATTTATACCGTACAGTATGGGCGTGCTAAGTGACGTAGCTACACAATGAGCTTATGGACGCCCGCGGTTATGAACAGAAAAGTTAGGGTAGGGTTTGCTGGGCGTAAGAAAGCAAAACTAAGTACGACCAAGGGGAGTTCCTATGGGAGTGCATCGTAGGCACGTCAGCATATATATATATATACGCTACGCACATTAGCCTTTCATGAGTGTAGGTCTGGATCAGGCCCATTATCCTAGTGACCGCTATACCATACAGGCCGCCATACAATACAGACTGCATCCTTCTGACCACTGTACATTAAATTCAACATTACATTCTGTAATGCAGTTAAAAAAGGCCTCCTTGTATCATAAAAACAACACACATTTGTTACCACAATACAATAGAAGCACAGTCTTGTAAGCGCTGTTATCCAGTTTGTGTGTGTGTGTGTGTACAGTGTATATTTTTATCCAATCTCTCCCCCTTGTATGTACTCTGCCTTATGTGTCTCCAGTCTCCCAATATTCCCCCCTTATGTGTCTCCAGCCTCACGGTATTCCCATCATGTGTCTCCAGCCCCCCAATTTCCCCATCATGTATCTTCAGCCCCTCAGTATCCCATCATGTCTCTCCAGCCCCCAGTACCCCCATCATGTCTCTGCAGCCCCTCAGTAGCCCCCTCATGTCTTCCAGCCCCCCCCAGTAGCCCCATCATGTCTCTGAAGCCTCCTCAGTAAAACCCCAACATGTCTCTGAAGCCCCCCCAGCATCCCCATCATTTGTCTCAAGTCTCCTAGTAGCCCCATCATGTCTCTCCAGTCCCCCAGTAATCCCCATCATATCTCTGCAGCCCCCAAGTATTCCCATCATGTCTCTGTAGCCCCTCAGTATCCCCATCATGTCTCTGCAGCCCAATTTTCCCATCATGTCTCTGAAGCCCCCCAGTATCCCCATCATGTGTCTGAAGCCCCCCCCAGTATCCCCATCATGTGTCTGAAGCCTCCCAGAATCCCTATCATGTCTCTGCAGCCCAATTTTCCCATCATATCTCTGTAGCCCCTCAGTATCCCCATCATGTGTCTCAAGCCTCCCAGTATTTCCATCGTCTCTCCAGCCCCCATCAGTATCCCTCAAAATGTGCCTTCAGCCCCTTCAGTATTCCCCATCATGTTCCTCCAGTCCCCTCCCCCCACTACTGCCGTCATGTAACAAGCACTTAGGTCTGGATCTACCCCAGCTGAAGCTGCTCTCCACTGACACAGGCTGTCAGAGGAGAACAGTTTAAAAACTACAGGTGGATTGCCGGGGGCCCCTATCAAGCTTGAGGCCCGTCACAGCTGTCCCCCTCTATCACTGGGCCTGTATAACCTATATGCAGCCCAAAAGCAAATGCTTAGCACTGTTTTGCGGATTCTAATGAAAGCCAGTGCTAATCACCAGCAGAATGTGCCATACTCAAATCCATGCCATGATAATGTGCTCTAGTAGAGAGTAGATCTAGACCATCTATCTATAGAATACAAAGTTACAAAATATCACTGATGTCTTTCCTAAATGTGGACATTTGGCTGGTATGGAAAACACTGCTGGTTATGAGTTTAAGAGAAGTAATAGTAATTATTTGGCCAGGTCTGGTGATGGGGGGTGAGAGCTGGGATGGGCCTTGAGGCTTAGATAGACCCCTGCAATCCACTATTGCAGACACTGCTGAGGAGAGATGGAGCCTCCCAAAAAACATGAGTGTACTGAGCCCCAAGATTTCTGTTGCCGGGCCTAAATATGGCTACAGTGTCTGCTACAAACAACAGTTAAACATCCATTATGACAGGTCACAAATGTTCCTGATGTTTTTTCAAATACCTCATTTTTTGCACTACGTTACTTTTGTATCAGATACGTACTTTTTACAGAGCAGCTGAGTGGGAGGTAAAGGAGTGTGGGAGGATGTAGAGGAACACTCATGGATGTCTGCTGTGTATAAAACAATTCACTGCTTCTCACATGAACATACATCAGTAAATCAGCTATTCTTGTATATTCTGACATTGCTGTTGTGGGAGCTGAATGTTCTCAAAAAGATGCATTTTAAAATAGATATTTCCAGACCTCCGTGTGTTCTTTTTATGCATGGCGACCTGAAAGTTCGCAAGTTAGAGGAAAGTGAACTCCCCTGTCGTATCCCTCAAATGTGCAAACTCTAGTCTAACCTTCATGGGGAGCAAGCTAAAAACCTTTATTTCTAAATGCAGGGAAATATAAGCGATCAAGAGATAAACAGCAACAACAAAGAAAAGGAACAAATCTACACCTGAATTAACCATAGAAACATATAGAAACATAGAAAGTGATGGCAGATTAGAGCCACATGGCCCATCCAGTCTGCCCAGTTGTTTATTTAAAACTATACTGACCCTAGACCCTTTTTACTCTCAATTTAGTTTAAGATTTAGGATATCCTTATATTTATCCCAAGCATGTTTACACTGTTCTACTGTGTTATCCTCTACCACCTCAGATGGGAGAATATTCCACTTATCTATCACCCTTTCAGTGAAGTCATTTTTCCGCACATTTCCTCTGAATCTACCACCCTCCAGTTTATATTCATGTCCTCGTGTTCTATTACACTCTCCTAGATCCCTTTCCGCCTCAGTAGTTTCTAATGTAGCGCCATTAATGACATATTGATCTTTTGGGTTTTTGTGCCCCAGATGCATGATTTTGCACTTTTTGGCATTAAACTGCAGTTGCCACACTCTTGACCATTCCTCCAGTCTACCTAGATCATCCCTCAATTTGTGCACCCCTCCTGGTGTATCTACCCTGTTACATATCTTTGTGTCATCTGCAAAAAGGCATATTTATTTTTTTTCGATACCGCAAGCAACAGGGCCGCTGCCAGATATTTTCGGGCCTGGGGCATATCCTTGGCGCCCTGCCTCCTGACATCACATGGGGCGGGGATGCCACGGAACTGCAATACCAGCAGGACGTTGCGCAGGGAAGCATGTCTCTGTGCATTGGCCCCCTTTGGTACAGCACTAAGCAGCAAGAATCGGCAGTAGGATACCGCCGATATCTGCTTCTTAAGAGCCATGGTAAGAGCTATTCAGGGCCCTGGACAGTAGTCCCGCTGTCTCCCCCTGATAGCGGCCCTGACAGGCAATATCAGCTATAAAGATATTAAATAGCACTGGTCCAAGTACAGAACCCTGGGATATTCCACTGGTTACATTACTACCCCCAGAAGGGATTCAATTTACCCTCTGTTGTCTATCCTGTAACCAAGATAATATCCATGCAACTATCTTTAAATCCAATCCCAAAGTTTCCAGCTTATTTAACAGTGCGATGTGGCACAGTGTCAAAAGCCTTGCTTGTTTTTTTTGTACTTGTCTTTCAAATACTAAACAGGTTCAAGTGTCAGCTTCAAATAACCAGTCCTGGGAAACTTCCAAAAGAAGTTTAGTCCTCTGTGATGATGTAGAAGGGAACCCATAACATATATTAATGGTGGAACGCAATAATACAAAGAACTGGGAACACAACTACCGGACAGCCAGGGTGTTAATACTAAGTAACATAAAGCATTACGGATTCCCTTCTACATCATCACAGAGGACTAAACTTCTTTTGGAACTTTCTCGGGACTGGTTATCTGAAGTCTTGGCAAAAAAGCAAACCCTATACAGACGATGCAAACTGGACATCCCGGCGCTAATGACTTTTTCTACTGTCATAGGGGTATATATATACCCCTAAAAACCGCCGGCGTGGGAAATACCGATTTTCATCGTGATACTTTGCAAAAATCCCAGGCTGGCAGAGAGTATATATATACCCCAATGACAGTAGAACTGCCATTAGCGCCGGGATGTCCTGCTTGCAGGACATAGTTTGCGTTGTCTGTATAGGATTTGTTTTTTTGCCAAGAAACCCCTCACGCAATAAAAGCTTACAAGACTGGACCCCCATCAGACCAGGAAAGTATGTTTTTATTTTTTTATGGGCATTTTTTTTTATTTTTAGAGGGACACTTGTTCCGTTATTTAGATAGTCATATAGGGGCACTTGGGGCATATGTCTTTATTTTTAGAGGGACACTTGTTCCGTTATTTAGATAGTCATATAGGGGCACTTGGGGCATATGTCTTTATTTATAGAGGGGCACTTGGGGCATATGTCTTTATTTATAGAGGGGCACATGTGGCGTGATTTTTTTTATTTCTTATGATTTTTGGGGGGCACGTGTACATTTTTAAACACTATTTATGTGGGATGTGTATTTTTTTTTAAGAAGGGGACGGTATTGACACTTTAATTACTTTTCTTTTTTGTGAGGCATGTGAAGGATTTCTTATTTTTTGGGGTGAGGTCACTGTATGTTTTTTTTATAACATATCGGCATTCATGGGCATATTCTTGTTATTCATGGGCATGCTTGTGCCTGTAGTTCTACTAGCGACAGTATGCCCTGTCGGGACTTTATTTATTACATTTTTTAATAGAGGTTGCGGCGGCGGGGCGGGTGGGGGAAACTGAGTTTTTTTTAACTTAGGCTAAAAAAAAAAAAAAAAAAGGGTCGGAGAAA
>WWET01000950.1:249130-263910 GCA_011038615.1 Limnodynastes dumerilii
CCAACCCCCCCCCCCCCCCCCCTGTTTTTGGCACTGCTGCTGACAACAACCACTATACATACACAACAGTATATATTACAACCAGAGTTCAGTGTATGACACATATGTAAAACATGCTATACTTAGAAAAACAACCAAGTACTATTACTTTTATTATTTTAACTTTCTCAAGGCTCCTCACTCCCCACTGACCAGAGGCTACAAGGCCGGAAAAAAAAGGGGGGAAAGGGGGGTGTTAAAGCTTCAAACTAAATCAAGGCGAGTCTCCCGGGAGTGTACCATAAGGTGATTCACACCAGCGCATCCATATCTTGTGGTATTTATGAAGAGCTTTTCGCTGGGTGTATAGAAAGCGCTCATGACCCACCACGTCATTTACAAGGGCAACCCAACGCTGCACTATGGGAGGATCAGGTGCCATCCATGACCTGGCAATAATGACCTTGGCCAGTGTGGAGAGATTGAGGACATATTTATATATAACAACATTAAACATTTCTTCCAGTGACTCTCCAAACAGTACAAGCAGTGGATTTAGAGGTAGAGGTGGGAGCTCCTCCGCTGTGGCCCTAATGCAGGTCCAGACATTTTCCCAAAAACCATATATGAGTGGGCAGGACCACAGTAAGTGCCAAAACCCTGCCTCAGACTCCCCACACTTAGGACATGCAGAGGAGGAACGCAGTCCCAGCCTCCTCAAATTCAAAGGCGTCTGATAAACCCTATGCAAAATATATAAATGAATTTGTTGAAAGCGCAGACAGGCCGTGGCATCCCTTGTACATCCCAACATGTGCTCCCAAGCTTCATCCTCCACAGGACCCACATCCACCGCCCATCTATCCCGTAGAAGATTCAAAGTATCCGCCACCCCTACTAAAGTACTGTAGATATATGATATGGCCTTGTGTGAGTCCAATCCCCGCAGTAACTTTTTTATTTCTAATTCCACCAAAGTAGGGGACCCATCCCGAAACTGTGATGCCAGGGCGTGTCTGAGCTGCAGATAAGCAAAAAAGTGAGAGTGGGGGAAGAGGAACTCCTCCTGCAGCTGAGCAAATGTCTTCAGCACACCACTGACATAAATCTGACCCAGTGATTGCAATGAGGAACATGACCATGCACTATGAGCACTTAAAGACATTATTTCCTTATATTTGTGATTGTGCCATAATGGCATTTCCGGATCTGTTCCTTCACCCCCCAGCAGGCGCCCCGCCAATTTCCACACCTCAACAGCTTGTTTGACAATAGGATAAAGGGGACTAGCGGTGTTGCCCGCAAGCAAAAGTTGCAAAGGGGTAAAGGAATCCGATGAGCGGCGCACTAGGGCATGTACTAACCCCTCAGGCCCCTGCGGATTGACCCATGGGATAAGATGCACCAGCTGGGTGGCCAAGTAGTAATTTCGGAAATTGGGTGAAAAAAGACCTCCTGCCCCCCTTGCCCGGCACAGCGTTGCTATTTTAATTTTGGGCTTACGTCCAGCCCAAATAAAGGAGGAGAGGAGGCCATTAAGGACCGCAAACACTCTACGGGGGATATAAATTGGAGAGTGTTGCAAAATATAAAGGTATTTTGGTTGAATGATAATTTTTACCAAGTTTATCCTGCCTGTGACAGTGAGGGGGAGCTTCTGCCAATGATGGAATTTATTTTTAAAATAAGAGTCCACAGGTGCCAGGTTAAGTGTAGCAAACACTGAAGCCCTGTGCGAGATCCATATACCTAAATATTTAAATTTAGTAGCCCATTGCAAGGGGCACTGCGGGGGGGCTCGAGAAGGATCAGTATATCCCAGGGGGAATATGTGAGATTTGGACCAATTGATTCTGAGTCCCGAGTACACTCCAAAATTGTCCACAGTTTGCAGTAGGCTGCCCATTGACCTTCCAACATCAGAGAGAAATAATAAAATATCGTCTGCATAAAGTGCAATAGTGTCCACTGAGGCTCCGGACGGCAAACCTACAATATCCGGGTGCGAACGGATGATACACGCCAGGGGCTCTATGGCCAACGCAAAGAGTGCTGGTGACAATGGGCAAATAATCTGCCCACTCCTTTTGGCCCCGCAACCACAATCGTCGGTTCCAGAGGTGTGTCCATTAATGCAAACCCTGGCCGCGGGAGCGGAGTAGAGCAGCTGCACCCACTTAATGAAACGTTCACCGAAGCCAAACCGACGCAACACTTCCCAGAGGTAAGGCCATTCGACTGAGTCAAATGCCTTAGCTGCATCTAAGGACAACACTGCTGACTCCTGCCTAGACCCATTCGTCAAATGCATAGGGTTTTTTTATTTTGCCAAGGCCATCTCCGCATTAAAAGCCTACAACACTGGACCCCTATCAGAGCAGGTAAGTATGTTTTTTCTTAATTTATATGGGCATTTTTTTTTTCTAACGGACACATGGCGCTGTTTTTTTATTTTTCCTCTGTGGGCACTGTACTTTTTTAAATGATAGGGACGGGGTATTTACATTCTTTTATCATTTCTTATTATAGGGGGACACTTGGGACGTTATTTTTTATTGTTTGTTTTGTAAGGGCACAGTAAGGTTTTTGGGGCAAGGCATGCTGCCGATAGTAGTGCTACTAGAGCAAGCATGCCTTGTCATTCATGGACATGCTTGCACCAGTAGTTCTACTAGCGGCAGCATGCCCGGACGGGCCGTTCTTCATTTATTTAAAATACTTCAATCGTGGTGGCGGCGGGGTAGGCGGGAGAAGGGGTTAATTGGTTTGAATGCAACAAACCAATTTAAAAACAAGCCGTGCTGTCGGAGCAATTATGGCTCCGACGGCTTTATTTTTTTAAATACGGCCAACTCAGAGGTGCATGTTTCTTCAGAAACACGCACCTCTGAATAGAACGTTTTAGTGGTTGCGACTTGCGCATCCGCTAAAACTCTGCATCAGGTCCATGGAGGCTTGTATTCACACCTAAGAAGCAGTCACTTCTTAGGTGCGTATCTTTAGTAAAGGACCTACTACGTATGAGTAGTAGGTCCTTTACGCAATCTAGGTACCACGATTGCCTCCGTGTGGTCTTTAAAGACCGCACAAAGTATTTTAGGTAGAAAGAGGCAGAGTAATGCCGTCTCAGGGAGGGATTAGTTAAAATAGTTAAAAGTGGTAGGGGAGGAGGGATTTAGATTAGCCGGGGAGGGCGGTGGGAGTGCCTATGGCACTCGTAAGTGTGAAGGGGGGGGCTAGGGGCAGGACAGGTGAGTTAGGTGCGGATCTGTGCTAATGGGCCGGAATCTCTCACAGACAAAAAGTGATATTTATTGTTGTGTGTGCTAGGTGAAAGGTCTTTTTGATAGGGATACTCTGCCCTTAATGGTCGTTATAGTAGAGATGATACACTCCTTTGAACTCCTACCAGCAATGGCGTTTATGCAGATCTGCGCTTACACCTATTTTTTTGTTGTTTTGTTGTTTTATTAGCACTGCATATTTGCAAAACAGGAGAGTGCAGAACAGTGGACACAAAGAGGCTGATATACCTGTGTTCGCTTCTGTGTGTTGTGCACTAGTTCAGTGGGGTGTCCTCCTATATTTAGACAAGGAAATGGGTATTTTAGTGCTACTGAGAGTGTAGGAGCTGCCTCATTTCGCTGAGCTTCTTCTTAAAATATGGCACCAGTGTAAAAGACGGAGGAGATTTTCCTTCATGAAATATCCAGGGTCGTACTGGGGCATGATGGCCCCACCAGGGGATACTGTGATGGGGCCCACCACAAAGTAAATGGGTGTGGTCAAAAGGTCATGAGGATGGTTGTACAGTGAAATGAACAGCTCAGTGTGAAAAGCGTGTTATACTACTCATTCTCAGTTACAGTAACCCATATAATTACAGTGAGTATTCCACTGACATATATACAAGGCAGAGAATACACTATTGATCACCATACAATAAGGACCACTTAAGACAATAGACACTTCATCCTAGATACCGCCATACAATACAGACTATATCCTAGTTATCGCCATACGACATATACTGCATCCTAGTTATTGCCATACAATACACATTGCATCCTAGTTATCGCCATACAATATACATTGCATTTTAGCGAATGCCATACAATAATAGTTTAATTTTATAATTTTGCAATGTAGTCTACATATAAATGTAGTTTGTTACATAAAGGGGCATTGGACAGTTTCTACAATTATTTGTCTTGATAAACTCAGTAAATGACTACATAGAACATTTTTTCTGGAAACGCTACATACTTAGCAAAATAGCAACTTTATTGATATGAACAGGAAAAACCTAATAATATAAAAGTAAAAGTCTCAATGTACCCAAGTGATTTATAGAACCGAAAAATATAATTTTACTGGGCTACATTCAAATAAAGAAAATGTCTAAAAGTAAAACTATATGAGGAATTAACTATTAAAGCATAGAAATCTACACGTAATAAATAGAACTCAATCCAGCCTTCTGTGTGTTTATCTACAGCCATCCAATATCCTCCTCCATGTGTGTGTGTCTCTACAGTCATCCAATGCCCCCCTCTTTGTGTGTGTCTCTCTACAGTCATCCTTTCCTGCCCTCTTGTCTGTCTCTAAAGCCATCCAATCTCACCCCTCCATGTGTGTGTCTCTACAGCCATATTATATCTCCTCTTCTTATGTGAGTTTCCACAGTCAGCCTTTCTTGCTGCTTCCTTGTGTGTCTGACCAGACAGCAATTCTTTCCCTTCCTTTTTTGTGTCCAGTAAGCCTTATTGCCCCTTCCTTGTGTATTTGAAGTCAGCCTTATTTCCCCTTCCTTGTGTGTATCTAGCCAGCCTTATTGCCTCTTCCTTGTGTGTGTCCAGCCAACATATTTGCCCCCCCCCCACCTTGTAAGTGTCCAGTTAGCCTTACTGCTCCTTCTTTGTGTGTGACCTGTCAGCATTAATGCCCCTTCTGCTGTGTCCAGTCAGCCTTTTTGCCCCTCCTTCTGAGTCCAGCCAGCCTTATTGCCTCCTCTTTATGTGTCCAGTCAGCCTTATTGATCCTCCTTCTGTGTCCTGCCAGCCTTATTGCCCTTTCATTCTGTGTGTCCCACAAGTATTATTGCCCCCTCTTTGTGTCCAGCCAGTCTTTTGACACCTCTTTATTTGTGTCTACCCAGCTTTATTGCTCCCTCCTTCTGTGTCAATTCAGCCTTATTGCCCCTCTCTTTGTGTTTAGTCAGCCTTATTGTCGCCTCTTTCTGTTTATCCAACCAGCATTATTGCTCTACCTTCTGTTTGTCCAACTAGCTTTATTGCTCCACCTTTTATGTGTCCAGTCAGCCTTATACCCTCTCCATCTTTGTGCCCAACCAGCCTTATTGCATCTTCCTACTGTGTCCAGCCAGCCTTATCCCCCCTCTTTATTTGTGTTCACTCAGCCTAAATGCTGGCTTTCTTCTGTGTCCAGCCAATCTTTTTGCCCCCTCTTTGTGTCCATTCAGCCTTATTGACCCCTCTTTATGTGTGTCTACTCAGCCACTCCATGTTTAGCAATCAAATCCCCATTATCCAACTACTTTCTTTAAAAACTCAATAAACTTACCTTTGCTGTCTTTCCTCTGGCTCTCTACTCTGTGGCGCGCTCTGTAGAATTAGAACGCTAACTTGACCTTAGGTCTTGTGATCAGAGCCACAGCTGTGCACAACATAGCCAGCTCTTTGCAGGGGTGTAGGTGCAGGGGATCTAAGTGAAGGCTTCACCCCCTTGCAATGAGGGGGAGTCTGCAGGCAGTGGGGCCCACTTGGGATTTCCTCGGGTCCCTGACGAGCCAATCTGACAATGGAAATACCCCTATTCTTACTCAGCCATATACACCTTAAAAATAGAAAACTGTTAAATTTCAAATTTAAAAAGTGTTTTAAAACACAATCTCTGCATACACTACTCTATACTAACATTTTTTTTACCAACACAGCAATGGATTTTACACATATTATTCCGGCAGTTTTCTTTTATAAAAATATAATTTTATAATTTTATACATTTTATAAAGACCACATATGCACAATCTACGCAACAAAACGATACGTAGATTATGTAAAATAGTTACTACGCATGCGCAGTAGCAACTATCGGTTAAATACGGACGTATAAGAAATACGTCCGGTAGTGTGAATCCGGGCCTATGTATGGAAAATAATGATACGAGATATGTGTGTAGGAGCAGATGAATAAGGAGAGAGATAGACAGAGAGAAAAGGTAGGAGTTAATGAGATAGTGAGCAGGTGTTTTAGTGGCATCTGTGGTTAAGAAGGGTCTGATGCGAGCTATCTTGCGGAAGTGAAAGCGGCAGGACAGTGAGAGGGCACGGATGTGGGAAGTAAAAGAAAGTGAGGAGTCAAGAATGACGCCCAGGTAGCTGGCTTCGGTGGAGGAAGAGATGGTGGAGTCGCCGATAGTAATGGAGAGAGTAGGGGTAGAGAGGATATGTGAAGGAGGGAAGACTACAGTTAAAGTTTTGTCCATGTTAAGCTTGAGAAAGCGCTTGAACATCCATGAGGAGATGGCCGGGAGGCAATCTAAAACTTTGGACCTGAGAGGGGGAGAGGTCAGGGAGGAAAAATGAGTGTATCAGCATAGAGGTGGTAGTGAAAGTCAAACGAGCTGATGAGGTCACCCAGAAAGGACTTGTAGAGCAAAAAAAGAAGAAGACAAAGGACTGAGCCCTGGGGAACACAAACGGGAGGAGGAGTAGTAGGGTAGGAGGAGCAGAAGTCCACTGTAATAGACAAAAGGAGGAGGAGAGCGAAAGAGGTTTGGTGGTGATGGGGTCAGAGGGGTTGTCAAAGGGGATGTTGAAATCACCTAGGATGAGCGAAGGGAGGTTGGAAGACAGAAAGTGGGGGAGACAGGCTTTAAAGTTATCAATTAACTTGGAGATGGGTCCAGGGGGGCGGTAGACAACAGCAACAAGGAGATGGATGGGGTGGTAGAGGTGGATGCAGTGTACCTCGAAGGAGGAGAAGGAAAGAGGGGGCTCAGGGGGTATGACGCCATATATATATATATATATATATACACACACACACACACACACATACAGCAGGGGGGGCCCCCCACAGCTTAATTGCCATGGGGCCCCCCACAAACCTTAATCTGGGTAATAGATGAGGAGAATTACGGTGAGGATCAGTAAAAGGGTTGGGGTTAGGGGAAAGCTCCTTCTAACTTTGCATCAGTCACAAATCAGCTCTTGGAAACCTATGTTTCTAAAATAGACACATCAGACAGTCAAACCACACCCATCCCAGATTTTACACTGCATATTTTATAAGGGATTTGCGCATTTAATAGCAGAACATTTTTTTGTTGTTTTTGTGTCAGTGTTACATATTATCTCACTATGTGCTATTCTTTTACCCTCCCGTAATATTGAGCTGTACCTACATACGTATCAGCAACTGCACATATTCTACAATATACTGAATAGCCAGTTTTAATCTTGAGGCCAGATTTACCAAGCTGTGAGTTTGTAAAAGTGGAGATGTTGCCCATAGCAACCAATCAGATTCTAGCTCTCACTTTCCTATTATATACTAGAGAATGTCAGCTAGAATCTGATTGGTTGCTATAGGCAACATCTCCACTTTTCCAAACCCGCAGCTTAGTAAATCTGGCCCTGAGGGTCATTTTAAGCAAAGAAACTCAAGAATACTAAAAGAAAAAGAGTGAATTAAGACCATGTAGAGAGTATTTTCATGCAAATGCTTAATGTCAGTCATGCAGGAAATATAATTTTCCCGTACACACAAGGTATTTTTGTAACCTTAACAATGGGCAAATATTAGTGTTTATTTGACAAAGCTATTCAGGCACAATCATTCTATGAATGTGTGCTGCTGTGTAAACTTTAATTTAATTGCAACAATAGAGAGATAACATTTAGAAGAAAAAAAACCAAAACATTTTCTGTGCTTTAATATGCATTTCAAATTAAATTATCATACTTATTATTTCACAAGTAAAGTGAATACAATAATGTCCAAAGTGTTGGTTAACCAATGTCAATTACTCTACTTATCCAGTAATTGACTGCAGTAATATGAGAGACTGGAAGTGGTTGCTCTGTGGAAGAGTTTTGATGGGCATAATATTTGTCATGTAGATTTGGTTAGGACTGTAAATGTATTACATTTCATTGCATTATGCACAATAATAATACATAATTAGTTATACACCTGCTGTAAGAGTCTTGATTATTGCTGCTGTCTAATAATTTAGCACAGACAATTTTTGTTTGCTTCAATTACATGCTAAGTATATTTCAGTGAATAGTTTACCCTATCTGTTTAACCTTTTCCTTGCCAAGTTAGCATGCAACATGTTGTGCTGAGAATCAGAATGGCGCTGAATATAAAGTGTTGTCGAGTTAGTTTTCTGGCAGAAATATGATGATCAAAAGTTCTCTAAATAAGTATTTTTTTTACTTTTATTGCCCTTTTTTCAACTTTTTTTTTAATTAAAAAGTTTTAATATTGTTAAAATAGGTAGAAAACTGAAAACAACGCCCCATCCCTCCTTCCCACCAGAGCTTCAGGCCAGTCCTATACTAGATAGTCTAGAGCAGGCCTGGCCAACCTGTGGCTCTCCAGGTGTTTTGAAACTACAAGTCCCACAATGCTTTGTCAGATATAAGCCATGCCTATGCATCTGAAGAGTCACAGATTGGCCAGGCCTGCATTGGCTCTAGGGCCAAACTTACCTTCAAGGCAGTAGTTTGTCAGTTAGCTTACTGCACACACAAATGTAACTACAGCTACAATTTCTTTTGATCCTTTTAAGAGACACAGTGTGAGCAACTGTGACATATTATAGGTTACAGAGGTTGGTGGTCTAATAGAAGATATTGTTAAAAAACAAAGAAACAAAAAAAAACATTTAATGAAAGGGGATTTCTGAAAGGATCACAAAGTAAAAAAAAAAAAGCCAAAGTGTTAAGGCTGTGTTAAGTTTTAAAATTAACCTGTGGGTCTAAATGAGTACAGTACAGACCAAACACACAGTAGATCAATAAAACATGTAGTTTTTGTGATTTTAGTTTAACAGAAATACACAAGAGATAGGGAAGGGGAATGGAGAACTGACTCACCGCACAGATAAGAGCAGACGGCTCCACCTAAGATACACAAAACATGAAAAAAGAGGACTCTTGTAAGTGAGGTGCACAGGACCAACAAGTACCAATATTATTATTATTATCGTTTATTTATACAAGGTGTCCGCAGCGCCGTACAAAATACAACAAAATACAGTACAGACATACTGGGCTGGGATGGACAACATAGTATATATTAAATACAATGGGCTGGATCCAGACCTTGTTAAGTGCATGAACTTAGTTACACCTGGGTTAAACCATGTTGATTTCAGGGGAGTCATATTTCATCTGCTGCAGAGAGGTGATGTTTCCTATCCCAAGTCTAAATAACAGTGTAATAGTAAAGCTGGTCAGTATCTGTGTGCAGTAAGCAATTTAAAGATATATCCCTGCATGCAAAGTATACAATTAACTTGACTCCCCCTGAATTCAACATGGTTTAGCCCAGGTGTAACTAAGTTAATGCACTTAACAAGGTCTGGATCCAGCCCAATATGACTATAAAAATATCACAGAAATACAATAAAGTGAAGCAAGCACAGAACACAAGGCAAAATGCGAGGTGTCAAGCTTGGAAGATCAGGGAGCAGGGGATACAGCTCAGTGAGATGGAGCCACAAGATGGGGAGAGGGTAAAAGGGTAGCAGAGGGGTACAAGAGGGTACGAAGTGAGGGGTGGAGGAGGAAGCAACACTAGGATGGGGGGCCCTGCTCACGTGAGCCAACACATTAAGTGTGAGGGATGAACTTACAGCAGACATAAGGAGGCGGAAGGAAGTGGACTGCTGGTGTAAGCAGAGGAAAGGGGGAAGGAAGAGAAGGGATAGATGAAGGATGCAGTGAGGATGTTAAGTGGAGGAGGGGTAGCCTGGCCTGAACAGGTGCATTTTGAGTAAACGCTTGAAGTCCTGCAATATGGGGGAGAGTCTGACTGACGTCATCACATGCATGGCCCGGGACCCAGCCGCGAGGCCTGGCCCCCTATGTGATGTCATTGGTGATGTGACATAGGGCGGGGCCCGGCAGACACGCTTGAACAGCCCTGCGCATTGGCTGGCTACTAAATAGCTCTGAACAGCAAGTATCGGCGGTAGGATACCACTAATATCTGCTGCTACAGAGCTAGGCCCCCATCAGGTCCGGGCCCAGGACAGTAGTCCTGGCTGTCTGCCCCTGATGGCAGTCCTGAATATATAGATCAATCATATGACCAAAATATTGTAAGTCAAATATCGGAACAGTAGGACAAGTTGTCATATGACAATCAAACCAATGAGCAAATAATCATTAGTACAATGTTAACAAAATGATAATAGAGATCAATTGATAAATGATGAGTGCCCATGATGAGCCCACTAATAAAGATCCAAAAACACACCTTGCATTCCTCTGAAACTGATATTTCTGTACTCAGTATGCAAGACATACAGTAAAAATATACTAACTGGCAAATTTCAGTTATCAGGAGGGAAATCATGAGATGCTTGTAGTGACCCAATATATGATGGAAACATAGAAAGTAATGGCGGATTAGAGCCAGACGGCCCATCCAGTCTGCCCTGTTCTTTGTTTAAAAGCATACTGACCCTAGACCCTATTTGACCCTCAATTTAATTTTAGCTTTAGGATATCCTTATACTTATCCCAAGCATGTTTAAAGTGCTCTACTGTGTTAGCCTCAACCACCTCAGATGGGAGGCTATTCCACTTATCTATCACCCTTTCAGTGAAGTCATTTTCCTGCACATTTCCATGTGTTCCTGTACACCTCTTCCTCTGAAAAATGCCATCCTCCTCTATCTGGTTCGGTTGCAGACCCCGCAACAATGGCCTCCTTTCAGAAATCAAGACAGACCAAAGTTGCTTTTTGTCTCTATTTTGAATAGGCAGTCATTTTAGAATTTTTTTTAATGAATGGGTGAGTGTGCCAATTGGCATACTCGCCCATTCATTTTCACAGAAGACCCGCCGCTGACAACTCAGGAGAGGTGAGTAACCTCCACAGGGACTTTTAAGTGTTAGGAAGGAAGGGGGGGTTAGGCTCTTAGGAATGGAGGGTAAAGGTTAGGGCCATAGAAGGGGAGGGTTAGGGTCAGGCTGCTGGGAGGTGGTCTTAGGGTTTGGCTATACAGAAGGGAGTATTAGGGTCAGGTTATGGGGAAGGGAGAGTTAGGGTTAGGGTAATGGAAGGGGAGGGTCAATGTTAGAATTAGGGGATAGGGTTACCTTTAGGAGCACCGTGTTCGGTGCTCCAGGGATCGATTGCTATACCTCAACGAGGCATAAGCAATCGATAACCCAGCCAGTTCGAAACTGTTTGGGAGAGAACGGCCCTATGGAAATAGCATCTGACTTGCTTTTTCATTGTTTTGTTATATTCATTGGATACTTTTAAGTTACATGAAGATCCCTTTCCTCCTCAGTAGTTTTAAATATAGGGAGGCTGATCCAGATCTAGGAGTAACTGCACCAAGAGGTGCAAATCTGCAGCTGCACAAACCATGCTGCAATGTGAGGGGTGTAAATTGATGAATACAGGGCATATACTGCTCATTTCACTTATTGCACACAAATACTGAACTATATAAATATTTTGAAACTATAATTAAGAGTTGAGTTACAAAACATTCTCTCTTAACTCATTCATTTCTTTTTATATTTCCCTCCCCCTGCATTTCAGCATGGTTTTACCAAGGTGCAGATAGCCCTAGTGTTGCTAACAATATATTATACATGATTCCGCATTTTTCGCCATTAAATTGCAGTTGCCACACTTTTGACCATTCCTCCATCCTACCTAGATCATCTCTCATTTTGTGTACCCCTCCTGGTGTGTCTACCCTGTAAAATATCTTTATATCATCTCCAAAAAGGCATATTTCCACCTTGATACCACATGTAATATCATTAATGAAGATATAAAATAGCACTGGTCTAAGCACAGATCCCTGGGGAACTCCACTGGTTACCTAATTATCCACCAAACTACGACCCTTTGTTGTCTATCCTGCAACCACTCAACAATCTTTGATTCCAATCCAAAATTTTCCAATATATTTAACAGTCTGTGATGTGGCACAGTTTCAAAAGCCTTACTGAAATCTAGATAAGCTATGTCTACAGCTTGATCTACTACTTTAGCGATCCAGTCAGAACATTTAATAAGATTAGTTTGACATAATGTACCCCAATTATGAATCCATGCTGCTTGAATCTTGTGAGTTACAGGATTTAAGATACTGTACAATGTGTTCCTTTAACAGTCTTTATATCAATTTCCCTGCTACTGATGTTAGTTAGGCTCACTGGTCGGTAGTTATCTGTTTATTCCCTACTTCCACTTTTATGAAGAGGGAATACGTTTGTAACATTTGTCTGCTCCTCAGTGAAGGGACTTATATTTTCTTCCTTCGTATTAATAGTTTTCCTATTTAAATGTTTAAAATCTCTCTTTCTTTTGTTAATATTGAACAAAAATAATACTTAAGTTGCCTCTTGGATTCACACTGCCAACTCTTGACTGGGAAGGGCCAATTATAGAGCTGGAATGGGCAAAGCACCACTGTGAGGTGGTTAACAAGGAGTTAGGGATAGAGGCATTGGGATATTATAGGACTGTACAGTCAATTTGAACCACTCCATCTGGATGTCACCATAGTGACAGGACTCACCGCAGTCATCTCAGTTCAGCTTTTGCATTAGATAAGTTGTATCAACAACAGTTTTTATTGTCCTTTATTATTGCCCATTATTCTGAGATTCTGACTTTCTGAACCTATTCTTTACTTCCCTTACCAGTGATACTTACCAGTATTTGGATATGCAGTGGATTTAGTTTTATACAAATGGACAGGGTGTGGGGCTCCAGTCAGAACGGCCGATTTTCAAACTGGCTGGGATTTTGATTGCATATGTCTCGATGAGGCATAGCAATCAATCCATGGAGCACCGATAGCTCCGTGCTCCGAAATGGTAAGTAAAAATAGTCCCCCAGACCTTTCCCTAATCTAACTGCTAATCCACCCCTCTCACTACCCTAACCCCCCTCTCACTACCCTAACCCTAACCATCCTTTCCTGGCAGCCTGACTCTAACCCACCATCTCCCACAGCCTGACCCTAACCCTCCCTCCCCTGCAGCCTGACCCTAACCCTCCCTCCCCTACAGCCTGACCCTAACCCTCCCTCCCCTACAGCCTGACCCTAACCCTCCCTACCATGCACAGATAGTTTACTCATTTGTCCCTTAGTCCGGCGATAGCAGCAGAGGGATATCGGGAATTGCGAAAGTGAATGGGTGAAGTATGCCAAACGGCATACTCACCCATTATTAAAAAAAATACTAAATTGGTAAGTTTTCGAAAAAGGGCAATTCACATTTTCTGGCCGGAGATTGCAACCGAAATGGACACACTGAATGGCTTGGTGCACACGTCTCTGAAGTTGCTGGCATCTTAAAGAAATGGGTGTAGCTTGCTGCTTTGATGAACGGTCTTTCGTCTAATCATTTTGTGGCAAAACAGCGATGAATGCTAGCTTTTTCTGCAGTTTATGGCAGACAATGTCGCTCCTGCAACTGCTGTCTCTACAAAGACCCCAACAGTGACAGGTATGTGATTCTAACCCTAACTATCCATTTCCCTCAACCCTCTCCTAACTGTAACCCTCCTCTTATCACAGGCTAACCTTATCCTCACCTATTCCTTTCCTCTCCTAAGAAGCCTAACATTAACCCTCGCTGTCCCTCAGCCTCCCCCTAAACAGGATGGATACCTTGTTGAAATAAGGGCATCCAACACTATACCCATTCTGGTTAACAATGGCGCAGGAGTGCAATCGTAATCACCGGAAGTCAGTTTCTCTAAAAATAAAACACATAAAAGTTGCTACCTTGAATTTAAAAGCAAGATAACACTAATATTTTAATAAAAGTTCAATTTAAACCTAATTTTAGTATTTTTCACTCGACAGGAACGGAATAACAATATAAATCAAATGATTACCCAAAAAAGGTCACTAGATGGCGATCAGACTACTTTCAAGCAATATATCCCTTCAGTTGTTACAAATGGCAACATTTTTGTTAATGTGATTAATGGGAATATTATACAAAATAACAAAACCTCTTGATTTATTTAATGCCCATGTGGTCAGCCATATTAATGGGGATATACCATTCAGAATAAATCAAACATATAAAGACATGTAAAAAACATTAATACAATGTAAACCCCTAAACTAACTAATCAAATAAATATTGTGCCTTAACGTGACAAATATTCATATTATGCTATGATATTGAGGGTGATCATCTCATTAACCAATGTACAATGTAACAAATACTAAATCAAACGGAAAAATATATATAATAAATAAATATCAAATATTAAGGACATGTCGATTGTGTCAATGAAATATATATATTTTTTTAATTTCGTTCTTATTTTCATTTTAGTTTCAAATTTTAGCACAAGTGAATATAACAACAGCAGAAATAACCTAACTAAAACACAAGAAAGATGAATAATATTAATCCCCAAAATCAATACTTTCATTGAGGCCCTCTGGATACAGCGTCTGGAGTGCCTGTATCCAGGAGGTCTCTCTCCTGCAAAGCCTTGAGAACCGATCACCTCCTCTAACAGTGTGGGGGGGGGGGGGG
>WWET01000950.1:265176-297664 GCA_011038615.1 Limnodynastes dumerilii
ATGGAGGCTGACATTAAGGTTTCAGATGGGGACTGGCAATATGGGGGCAAATGGAGGCTGTCATTAAGGGGGCAGATGGAGGCTGTCAATAAGGGGGCAGATGGAGTCTGTCAATAAGGGGGCAGATGGAGGCTGTCTTTAAGGGTTCACATGGAGGCTGACATTAAGGGGGCAGATGAGGCTGGCATTAAGGGGGCAAATGGAGTCTGGCAATTAGGGGGCAGACATGTAGGCTGGCAATAATAATAAGGGGCAGATATGCAGGTTGGACATATAATAAGGGGCAGACATGGAGGCTTGCCATAATAATAAGGGGCAGATATCGATGCTGGACAATTAATAAAGGGGCAGATATGGAGCTTGGATGTATAAACAGGGGCCAACATATGGAGACTGGAAAAATAATAAGGGGCAGACAAATGGATGGCGAAATTATTAAAAGAGGGATGCACTAATCCTGCTATCTGGGCATGCCAGACACACCCACTTTCCCAGACACGCCCACTGGGTGGTACAAGACACACTCTGTCTACCAGGCCGCGAAAATTTGTCCCTCTTTCCAATTCTCAAATCTTGGGAGGTATGCATTGTGTAATGTGCTCCACTAATGAATTGTATACTGCTATTGCTATTAGATCTGTTCCTACAATATAAAACTACTATTTTAATGTGTAAAAGACGTAAATTATAAATTACTTAAAAATATCAAAAACAGGACTTGTTACAGCCAATAACCAATTCCTTAATGAAGATTTATTTTATTTTTATTATTTTTTAATCTACATTATAAACTTCCTGCTTTCACAAAGGACATTAATGGACGTCTTAGATATTTTGGCAGTCAGATAGTACGATATTATCAGTATTATCATTTTACATATGTTTTAACATCATATTAATTAGCTCTTTACAATTTTAAACAGTACTTCAACCTCTGCCGCATTACAGTCTAATTCCCTAACACACACGCTCACAGGCTAGGGGTCATTTTTGCACCGTTAGGTATGACAGTGGGGGCAGGGCGGGAGCATAGCTTGAACGGGTTGGAGCTTATTTGTCCCATTTTCGGGCTCCAAAATGTTGCTAATATACCCCATATATATTACACATATTGGAAACCCCCCTTTCAAAATCCTGCGTTTGCCACTGCGTATAGGAGTCACCGAGTAATGGGAAAAAATACACAAGAATAGTTTCAACACCCATCAACAACATCAATGTGTATGCTGATTGGTCAAATCTGGGCCGCTTTAGGATGGGTCAGTTGCTGCCAAAATGGATTCCAGGGCCGCCTTGCCTGCCAATCAGTTTCTAGATACAGTATCCCTAAAAATGTGCTTGTCACATAATCATGGTTGTGCAATTCTTTTACATCTTGGTGAGTATGATTAATTATACAGTGTTTGTTTGCAAGGGGCAGATTGACACTAAATGATAACAACCAATCAATCACACATTTGTGTCAATTGTCAAACCAGAAATAGATGGATTAATGCTATTTACTGAAGCTAGTAATGTAATAACTTGAATGAGGGCACCAGCAATAGTTATCTAAAATAAAAATGACTAGACTACAAATTATAAATATATTAGTGAGCCCTGCTAAGTTATTGCAGACATAATTGCTGATGTCATAGGGGATGTGCATTGATGTCACTAATCAGTCACTGGCATAATAATGTTTTACCTCTGGACCAAATGCAAAGATCTCATTGTACTGCGTTCAGATGCCTGCTGAATTCACTCCCATTGCTTGTACATATAACCTACCTAATATGAATTGAGGCTCTCTCAGAAGGCTGAATCCCCTGATCTACTCTACTGTACACTATAATAATAATAACAACGTCTACCCACTGAACCGCAAACCACCCTCTGTCAAAAGCCATTGGAAGGTCAAAAGTTGGAAAGATGCATTACACGGATTAATTAACGTTCTTAATGTGGGAGCTCACCTTTGCAATCATACTTGAGATATGGCTCTTGCAATTTCACTGATGATTGTCCCGATGAGCATGCGGATTGACATGTACACACTATACCAATTTACCAGCAGATCTGCGATCCTCATCTCTCCTAAATATCTACTGAATCAATTGTGACTCCATACACGCTACAGAAGTCAGATAGACAGTCATACCTGCCCAGCTTACACACTACCCACATTTAGCCAGTATAGTACCATTGGTGATTTTTAGAACAATACTCTGAGCACTTTAGTGAGACTCTTCTACATTATATTACTAGTCAGTTTTGGCATTTTAGGGCTTTACACTGTGCCTTAATAATCTGGTACCAGATTGATTTGTCTTTGTTTTTATTATTGATGATAATGAATAAACATAGAAAGTGACGGCAGATAAGAGCCACATGGCCCATCCAGTCTGTCCAGTTAAAGTGATGAGTTCAGCGCTGACCTCCCTGTATTTATTGATCCCTATTACTTCCCACACATGGTCAGCAGCGTTCTGTTTTCTTATTTTTAAGAAAATCATTTTATTAATTTAATAATTGCGGAGTACTACACAAGCCCCTCCTAATTGTATAGATCTTTAGGACATTTAGAAAACCATCATACAATCTTTTTAAACAGCAAGTCAAAATCGTGGAATTGTACACACTATTACAATATTGTTCCAAATGGTCTGGAATTGTATGATTAGTGTGATACTGGCATTGATGTGTACCGTGCTTAAGTCTATTAATAAAAATCTCCCGCTTCTCTCCCTGATGTATATATCATATTTTTTTTAAATCCTCTTGATACAATACATAAGCTTCAATCTCAAATTAACATAGATTGAGTATATACAGTATGATAATTAATACATGTAAACATATAAAAAATAAAAGTATATATATTTCTATTTTTTTCCTTTGACCTTCCAATGCATTATATCAAGTGACATACATTTAATATTCATCTATTTTATTTTACATATACATAAGGCAGATCATGCAACAGAGCACCGGGATAAAAAAAAAAAAAGCAGAAAAACACTAAGTCAAAATTCATATATAACAAATTGATTGAAAAGGAGCTATGTAAATTGATCTGTTTTAAATACAAGGACAATTAAAATAAGTGTTCTGGAAGATTTGCCCTGGGACCCATTCCTTCTTATCATGCATTGTATTAATGACCTTCCAAATATCTGCACCTTCACAAAAGTCTATCTATATGCAGATGACATTCTTCTAATAAATGTGGACAGATATGTCAAAGTAGTAGAAAATAGCTTAAATGATGACAAATGTTTCCATGTGGTTCTCTAAAAACAGTTTATCTTAAGTGTTGCAAAGCAAAACCATTATTTTGAAATGTCATTATGAAATTTAAATGAGCAAAGGACTGTATAATGGTGATATTCCAACACTGTGATATGACACTATATTAATATATAAAACTGCTCAAAAGTAATACTACTGAATACTAGAAAGCTCGCTTTAATTATTTCATATGCACCATTATGTTAAACAGACTGACATTTTATATGGCTATTTTTTTATGTTAATGTTGAGCCTATTTTCAGCAAAAATAAAGATAGTTTAGGATATTTTTAAAACAATGTAGTGGAACTGTGACATAGAGGGCCGTATGCAGAGCACAGCATATGCGTCCGGAGTTTTCCGATATGTTCTACTGCACATGCACAGTAATTCTGCAACGTAATCTACGTTACTTGTTGCAACGCAGATTGCGTATACGCGGTCTTTCAGTTACAGAATTACTGTGCATGCGCAGTAGAACGTATCGGAAAACTCCATATGCAATGCGGCCGCAGAAAGTATAAATTTGTTTGTGATGTTCTTACTAACTAAATGTTACTTTATTTTGGAAACACTGGATTGAGGCTATTGTGGCATATTGTTTATCATTTTGCTCACCTGATCATGTGCAGGTACATGTAGTTTAGGTGTGTTCAAAGCAAGAAATTGCAAAATACCTTTTCAGGCATACGCTCAAATGGTCTGAATTACCAATGTGTAAGAGACAAGACCTTGAATGGCCACTTATCTGAACGCTCACTGTGTAAGCAACGATCGATGCTTTTTTTAAACAGATTTATCTCTGACAACTAGAGTTGTGCCCAGTTAAACCTTTCCCAAAACAGGGAAAAGCCTGTTAAGCATAGCGGGCCCATCTGCTGAGGAAAGTTAAATGAGGCTTCAGAAATCGTCAAAATGTTGTTTACTTACCATTAAGCAACTGCTGGCTTCCTGCAGAGACAATGGAACTGATGTCACAAATTCAAAATCCTACAGAGAGAGTGTATGTATCACACTGTGAACTGAGTGGGTGATGTCAGCTTTGTTGTCTGATCTCTGCAGGATGCCAACAGCTGTCAAATGGTAAGTAAACAAAGTTTTAATGTTTTACTAATGGTCTACAATCTAGCTTCCTCACAATAGGCTGGATCCAGACTTTGTTAAGTGCTAAACCAAGTTAATTGCAGAGTTGAGAGGTGATGTTTACTATCCCAAGTGTAAATAACAGTGTGATAGTAAAGCTGGTCAGTATCTGTGTGCAGTAAGCAATTCAAAAATATATCCCTGCATGCAAAGAATACAATTAACTTGACTCCCTCTGCAATCAACATGGTTTAGCCCAGGAGTAACTAAGTTCAAGCACTTAACTAAGTCTGAATCCAGCCCATTGCCTTGAAAGAAACAACTTAAATAGGGAAGCTGTAAGGGTCCAGATTAAATGTGACCTAGATCGATGGAATCCCTTATTTATTTCCTGGATAAGTCATACATAATAATATAGTTAAAGAGCTTGAAAAAAGACACCATCAAGTTCAACCTATTATGGATCTCCTTGACTGCCCTTACTGTATTGAACCACATCCATTGCTGGTTGTGAACAGTAAAAATGAATATTCCTCTTAGACTGTTATACCTTTTTCAGGTCCTACCAGTCTGGGTCCCCACAAAAGTATTTTAATCCATGCAACATATCCATAACAATATATTTGTTTGAGGGGAAGGAATACCTGACTACAGTTGAAATGATATTAAGATATTATACAGCAGCCCAGCTAGCTCAAGTTCCACCACATGATCATGGCCTTGTGATTGAAGCAAATATTCTATCATTCCTCTCTACAATAACCCCTGTTTCCCTCCAGGATGCAACATCTCTGTCTGGGCAACAAAAAGTATAGGACGGCATTACAGTGACCTCAATATTTCTAATATTCTTTGAAATCAGGACCCTAGCTATCCAGAAAAAAAAAGTTTTATGAATATCTACAGAAACGTCATTTTAATTTAATCATTGTTGCTCATTCGGCAGCTCTGACAATTCCTCTTTCAAAAGCCTTCTTTCTGAACTAAAATAACCTTATTCACACGTAAGAAGAGGCAGATTTCTAAGTGTGGTCCTCTAGGGAATGACCTACTATGCATGCGTAGTAGGTCATTTGGCAATCTATGTACCATTTAGGTATGTAGATTGAGTAAGTCTTTAAAGTGTGATCTGTGAATATGGTCCTATATATAAACTTACCTCCAGATACTTCCGAAATATTTGAATCATATGAATAGACCGGGACAGAGGCTTTGGGAACCCACTATATTGGTAGAATGGGAGCAAATTAGAGAGAATACACTGCCTCTACCTCTATGTGTGTTAGAATGAATGAAAACATATATATGCTGTCCCATTCAGGCTGGTTACATTTTACCCACATGTCCCTGACATCTGTTAGTGGGGATGTTTGGCTATAGTCATGTATCTGCACAAATGTTGGCACTGCCCCAGGATCAGAGCATGGACAACATGAAATTACTCTCCACCTTATTATGTCTTGACATTCCTTTCTCCTTGAAGTATCTTCTTCTACCCCTTTGGATTCCCGGGGCTATGGTACATCTGCATTGACTAATCCTTTGTTATCAGCTGTCATGTGCCATCGCATGGACATGGTGATGGATTAGCACCCCCTACCTTCAGGCTGGGATCGCCAAAACTTAGTAAGTATACAAAATAGAATTTATGACCTGGATCAGTGGTCGAAGTGGAAATTTAGAAGTGGCGGTATGAAAATATAGAAATAATAGAAGTGAATGGAGATTTATAGCTTTTCAATTAAAGCAGGGGATAAGTGATGGCATGGCATATGGATTCCCGGGTCTATGGTACATCTGCATTGACTAATCATTTGTTATCAGCTGTCATGTGCCATCGCATGGACATGGTGATGGATGAGCACCCCCCACCTTCAGGCTGGGATCACCATACTTAGTAAGTATACAAAATAGAATTTATGACCTGAATCAGTGGTCGAAGTGGAAATTTAGAAGTGGCGGTATGAAAATATAGAAATAATAGAAGTGAATGGAGATTTATAGCTTTTCAATTAAAGCAGGGAATAAGTGACGGCATGGCATATCCCCGTATACACCCTCACTTCCAGCCCTGACCTGAATCCCAAACAAGATCCTTTTGTAATGTTGGGAACCCTGAGCCTGCTAATTTACTGGAGTTTCTAGCCCTGATCCTGATACCAGCATACGCCAGCTGACATGACGTTTCACTGCGTGATTTGCTTAAGGACCACATCCAGCCTTAATGTCAATATTTCATTGCTTTATGGAGTTTGAGTGGTCTCTGATATTGTCTAATAAACCTTAATCAGACATGTAAAACTGCAAGGTCTATGTAATATATAGTATATACACGTCCACTTTTCACTTACCTATTGAAGGCCTTTTCTGTCCTCCTCTTGTGACCTCAGCGACAGGCACTGTCTGCCTCTCTTATAAGTACGATGTTAATGCAGCTTCAGACGATGTAATGGGAGGAAAGGGGATCGGCAGGGGCACAAGGGCCAGCATTTTAATCATACAGACTCTTCTGCCGGCCAACAATACTTATGCCCTACTTTTTTTCTAATGAAAGACTTTTTAAGAAAGGCTAGTAGATAATGTTATGTTGAACAGATGTCTGCCACAGGTGATAAATAAAAATGATAATCTATTTGGAACTGAACTGGAAGTATGAAATTAAGAGTAAATAAGTCAATGTTCCCCAACACTAATTATTGCTATTATTGTGTGCATTGCGTGCATTGGACCGTAAATCATATCTCATAAAATCTGTGTGGACATCAGTAACATTATTTCTTTATTTTAAGAAACACAAAACTTTGAATCTTCCATTATTGTAAAATGAATCATTTTAACTTTGTTACATTTCGGCAGGATTTTAGGAAAAGAATGTATTTAATAATTCTCTAGAAATATATATATATATTATAGCAAATTATTTCAAGGCAGGTTTGTATTGCTATACAGTGGTACATTTCCAACTAGTCCTGTGCGTAGTGATGCCACTTGCAAGGGGTCCTGACCGACCAACCTAAAGCCCTGGATCACTGACCTTCCCTGGCTCTGAGTTCCATCATGGAGCACATGTGCTCTGTCCCCCCCTAACGGCAGCCCACTCTTTATGAAGGGTGTTTGCCATTTATTTTGCACCTAGAATGGCTTGACCCCTAAATGTGACCCTATTACTGTACTCAAATATTAAGTTAGATTGGACATCAAGATTATTTATTTACCATACATTTCCTACCTCTCAAACACATTTCCAAATTAGCAGACAATCAGAAGACTCGTGGCTCCAGAGCTGGCCATAGGTCATCGGTAAAACAATGTCTTCTTTCCCTGTAGTAAACATTGGGCTGCGAGCAACCGTACATGTTCCAATCTAAGTATTTTAGGTTAGTTACTCATTTGTATGTATACTGAAATAAAATCCAATGTGCACATACTCATTCAAACGTGTGTGCATATTTTTTCAAGGCTGCTTGTTCCATTTCATAATGTTCTACAATGCACAATAAAATAAAGAAAGGTCACTTTTATGTTTTAAAGATGTAGAATAAAAGCAAATGTAAAAAAAAAATCACCAACATCTGAAAATGAATCATCAATGTTTAAAGGGATAATAAATAGCCTTTAACATGCACATCATATTATTATACAAATGTTTATTAATTTTTATTAGGCAAATAACAAAATAAAAAAAATACAAAAACAGAATGAATACAATAAATAATTGTGTACAGTTCGCATAAGAGAAAAACAATTAACTCCCATAATAAACAATGAGTAAAGCTGGCCATACACTAGAACGATTATCTAAAATCGCATGAATTCCCAGATAATCCTAACGATTTTTCGTGTAGAGTCCTCTAGACTCCAAAACGATATTGTCCGATATTAATAATAAACTCTGATTTTCCATCTCCTTTAATTATCCCCAAATATCGGTTTTGACCATACACGTGCCGATAAATAATTTTTATCGGACGATTTTTCAGTACAAATTTGCATAACGGGCTACGTTCGTCCTAACGTCACCAGGTAGTTATCGGCAACGATGTCACGATTATCGTTAAATGCCCATACAGTGAGCGATTTTGCATTTTATCTTTCGCTTTGGCACGATTTAAATCAAACATGTCAAACGATCCAATAATCGTTCAAAACAGCTTTTTAGATGATTATTGGATGATCGCCCATAAAATCGTTACCATACACTTGAACGATAATTTGAACGATAACACAATGATTGCAAAAATCGGAACTATAATCGTTCTAGTGTATGGCCAGCTTAAATTGTACTATTAAACAAAGTGTAACACAAAATACAGGAGAGTAAATGAAGATAAACAAGCAGTAAGCATGGATAGGTAACAGCAGTAAGCAGGCACAATGCAGCACTCATCTGCCACACATATATATATACATATATATATATAGCAATACCAGAGTGCAGTTTCCTCAACCAAAAAAACTAATCCATTTAATACATATAACTAGATTATTTATACTAAACATCTGTTTCTCAGAAGATACAACTAGAAGTTAAATTGCTGTTATGTTCTTTAATGTAATAAAGAATGTAAATATACACACGCATACAGTGTATAAATATATACATGCATGTACAGTACATTATTTATTTTTTTAATCATTATTATTATTTTTTCAATTGACATTTAAATGAAAGACAATGGAGGTCTTGTGGACAATAATTAATGTTTTAATACTTAAGAAACACGTACTGCATCTATATAATGCTTTAGAAACTCCTTGAACTCTAGCAGACTCCAGCAGTGTTTTTGAAAAAAATTAATCTATATAAATTTGAATTTTATCCATTTGCCATAGATTTGGAGGTATTAACTGTTTACTATGGTTTTCTTTAATTTCTTATGTATGTGTCATTGATTTGCACTTATTACCATTACTGTACAACATACATTTCTAGGGTTTTTTTTTTAAACAATGATTAAACAGCTCAGGGAAGGCGAAATACAGGAAGATCATCGTTTAAATCAAACTAATATCACCTGTATAGTATGTTTTATTTTTCATACACAAACTATAAATATAGTGCTTTTAAAAGTCTTAGCTGAATCAATAATTAATACTACCTTGCACAATGCAGGATGAAAGTAGCACTTGAAAGGGATTTAAAAGCTAAGAGGTCACAATGATCACTTATTTGAAGATTAGTGTTCATTTTAATATTGCAACATCCTTCATAGGTTTTATATAAAAACATCACGGTGATGGACATTGCTTTTATAAATAAACAAGAACATTTGTAAATAAGCAGAGTTATGCAGGAAGCTCTTACATGTACAAATAGGCAAGCCACTAATGTCCTCTATTCCGAATAAACATTCAAAAATACAGAATGAACCTTACTACAGGGCATTGATGAGCAATTGTAAAACTATTCTGTAAACATCATGTTCTAGTGTCTTAAACCCACTCACTCTAAGTACAATAAGAACAATTGTACCAATAGAACTGGACTCTTTGATCTCCCTCAAATATTTATTTTCTTAAAATAAAATGCAAAATTACTTTTAAAACATCCAACCTAACTGAAGCCCAATAATGCATATAAATATACAAAAGACAAAAAAAAAATCAAATGTATAGAAAAAAAAAGCATTATATAATAACACAAAATCTGGTATAAACAACATTATATCAAAACATATGCACAGCAAAAAAAAAAAGATATCTTGTAATGGTTATTTTAAACCTATTAGCCATGTTTTGTAGCATTTTTAAATAGAAGTTAAAACACATATAGGACCTGATCCAGAGTTTTAGATCAGCGCAGACCCGCTGCAGAAAATATGTGCGCCCTGTCCAGAGTATCGACATTAGCAACTGCGGATAGGTTGCCCTGAAAATAAGCAGGCTATAAAGCATGCAAATGGATGTGTACAGGCAAGGTAGGCTGAGAGGTGGAATGCAGCAGCCTATACTAGTTCGCATGTTTCAAAGTATCTTTTATTGTTATAATTCATTTACATTGCTTTCATTTCTGTATTCTTTAATTTTAATAAAGTTTTTAATTTTTTTTTTTGTAATTTTTTTTAAATAAAAAAAAAAAAATCAATAAAAATGAATACCTCTATTTAACAGAAATGCCTGAGCAATGTTTGTGTAAATACGCAACTTTTCAGGCAAAAGCAAAATAAAACATGTTTTAAAACACGTCTTGTTGTTAAATGTAACAGTTTAATATTTAATAAGATGTTAAAGGCTGTGTTATAACCATGTACAGGGTCTTTTATAGCATAAAAATCTCCTCTGTCCGTCACTCACACCCCAGCCCTGAGCTGGTGATGGATTGCAAGAGGAAGCCCAGGGTAACATGGCTGCTGTGCTCGCAATGGTACCAAAATGCCCCATTTCTAATTCTAATGTAGTGAAACACCTTTTCACTACACCAGTGGAAGAGAACAGAGAGGGATCGGCTACATTGGTTTTGTGCATGCTCCTGTTGTTCACATGCGCAGTATTACAAATTGCTGTGAATCTGGTACCTCAAAAAGAAGGTGTAAGTGCAGATCTAGATCAGTCCCTTTACGTTACCACAGAGGGAAACAAAGTGGGTTCCTTAGCACCCAATACTTGTTCTTCTGTAGACATTAGGCATGTCTGTGCAAGTTATATGGTGGCTCAAAACAGTGTATCACTAATAAAGTATAAAGTTTAAAATAATCTGCCTATTGTCCAGAGTTTTAATCCAGGGCTGCAGTCCTGTAGGTGCCACAGGTCAAAAGAGGATAAAGATTTCGTTGTAAGTGGTTAAGGTCTGCGCCTAGGTCAGATATATAAGTAATTCTTATAATCCTTATGAAACAATCAAAAGTTTCAGGTAGTGAACGAAAATCCTCAGGAGACACCCTTTAAAGTCTCCAAAATAGCTGCTGTGGAACAACACCCTCTCTCAGCTGTTGCTCCCAGACATGCTCCCAAACAGTACAAAAAACTATATTTTATATGATAAAGCCCCAAATCAAACTGAATCTGGTACTAAATCAGCGAGAGGTCACAGACAGATAAATTCAATGAATTCTGAACATATATAAAAGGTAATTCTATAACAGACTAAATTATACAACATGCTCATACAATTGTATTCTTTATGACAATTATAAAGTTCAATTCCCTTGTAATAAAGCAAAGAAAAAAATAAGAAAAAGTTTTTTTGCAGTACAATACAGGTGAAACTCGAAAAATTTGAATATCATGCAAAAGTTCATTTATTTCAGTAATTCAACTTAAAAGGTGAAACTAGTATATTATATTGACTCATTACATGCAAAGTGAGATATTTCAAGCCTTTATTAGTATTAATTTTGATGATTATGGATTACAGCTTATGAAAACCCCAAAATCAAAATCTCACAAAATTAGGATAATGTGACAAGGTTTTATATTGTAGGCTCAAAGTGTCACACTCTAAACAGCAAATTATTCCAAAACACCTGCAAAGGGTTCCTGAGCCTTTAAATGGTCTCTCAGTCTGGATCAGTAGAATTCACAATCATGGGGAAGACTGCTGACCTGACAGTTGTTCAGAAAACCATCATTGACACCCTCCACAAGGAGGGAAAGCCTCAAAATGAAATTGCAAAGGCACATTAATAGAAGGTTAATTGGAAGGGCAAAGTGTGGAAGAAAAAGGTGCACGAGCAGCAGGGATGACCACAGCCTGGAGAGGATTGTCAGGAAAAGGCCATTCAAAAGTGTGTGGGAGCTGCACAAGGAGTGGATTGAAGCTGGAGTTAGTGCATCAAGAGCCACGACACCCAGACGGATCGTGGACATGGGCTTCAAATGTCGTATTCCTCTTGTCAAGCCGCTCCTGAACAACAATGTCAGAAGCATCTTACCTGGGCTAAAGAAAGGAAACCAAGGTCCCAGAGTCTGGTGGAAGAATGTAGAGGCACCCATTCCAAGATGCTTGAAGTCCAGTGTAAAGTTTCCATAACACCTCAGCAGTGCCCCAGGCTGATAGCATCCATGCCACGCCGCATTGAGGCAGTAATTTGTGCAAAAGGGGCCCTAACGAAGTACTGAGTACATATGCATGATTATACTTTTTAGAGGGCTGACATTTCTGTATTAAAAACCTTTTTTTTTTTTTATTTCATGTAATATTCTAATTTTGAGAAATTTCGCTTTTGGGGTTCTCATAAGCTGTAAACCATAATCATCAAAATTAAAACCAATAAAGGCTTAAAATATCTCACTTTGCATGTAATGAGTCTACATAATATATTAGTTTCACCTTTTCAGTTGAATTACTGAAATAAATGAACTTTTAAACGATATTCTAACTTTTCGAGTTTCACCTGTATATGAATGAATGTATATTTTCTACCGGCCCACAGCGAAGTGCCTGGAAAATCGATTGATGGAGAAGCAATCGATAATTCCCAGGACAAAGATGCAGCAGCGAATGGTAAGTATCCCTTATCCTAATTCTTACCCTAACCCTCCGCTTACATTACTCTAAACATAATCTTTCTGTAGCCTGACCCTAATACTCTCCTCCTCGCAGTTTCCTAACCCGAAGACTCCCCTCCCCGCAGGACTCTCCATGTACTCACCTCTAGACCTGCGGGTCTGGTTACAGTTTGTGAATGAATGGGTAAGTATGTCTTCATACTTACCCATTCATTACTTAAACTTTTTAAATAGTAATATTTTTTAAATACAGGCAACTGAATATGAGCTTTAGGCTGCATGTACTTCGAAAATGGAATTTTCTAAGCGGAGACTGCATCCCGAATATTAGGACTGGATAGCCATTGAGCGACCAGGGAGGTTTCCACTCACTGAAACATCTAGGAAGAAGCAGAGCAACATGGAGTCATCTTTACAGAGAGTCATAGAGATAGTCAGCATAGCACAAAGGAGTAAGCAGGAAGACATCAAAAGGTGAAATGAAGTGGGTTTGTGCTAAGGGGAGACTAGTGTGGGCATATGATAAACTAGTCTGATAATGGCAGGAGGAAGGCAACATTGATATAAAGAAATAAACATGATGATCAAGGGAACAGTGTGGGAATGGAGACTGAAGGATTATGGACTGACAAAAAGTTTGTGAGTAGGAGTGAGGGCCTTTGATTGAGGATATTGAAATCAGATGAAGGAGATTGGAGAGGGGGAGTAGGTGTAACCAAGTAGAAAGGCATAGTGAGAATGATGTAGATAAAGGAGGTATAATGTCTGTAGTAAGGTTTGTGTGTATAGGAGCTACATCCACGATAGTCATGACACACTAAACATATATTAATGCTAGCAAAATAAAAAGTTTAACTTGCCTAAATTAAAAAAAGATTATTTTTATATGAAACTAATTGATTTGATGTCAAATAATGACCAACCAATGGCCTACCAAAAATAAAAATATTCCAACTATTAGAAATTGTTCTAAATTAAATATTATAATAATGCGATTGACTGTCTAATAAATGGCTTTTTTTTTTTTAACTACTTACCTACTAGCTAGCAATCTTCTTTAATGGAATCCCCATTGCTACATAGTAAATGGATTTCAAGTAAAACTAGGCTAACTGGGTAAAAATAAGCTAGTATTACAATGTGTATAGAAATCACTAGAATACAAGTATACACTCCCAATGCCTGGTAAGTTTGCCACTGTGAAACACACATTTGCGACATACAGACAGCTAACAGCTGATTGACGACTGTCGCTATTTTGAAGATGTGGGTAATTAGAAATTTTTTATATTGAATGGATTCGTTTTTTGAATCTATATTTCAGAAACGTTTTCATTCATTAGCTTTCTGATATGCAAGACACACCACACCAGTACCCGGCGCAAAACCCGACCGGACAGGTTAGTGGAGTCTTTGGGTTAGGCTATGGGAAGGGGGTGGAGCATGGAATGGGAGACTTAGGGTTAGGCTGCAGGGAGTAGATGGAACATGGAAGGGCAGACTAAGGGTCAGGCTGCGGGGATTGGATGAAGCATAGAAAAGGAGTCTTAGGGTCAGGCCGCAGGGAAGGGAAGGTTAGGGTTACGTTAATGGAAGGGGAGGGATTGGGTGAGGATTAGGATAAGGGTTGGGGACATACCAGTTGCCGCTGGGGATTGCTTTTGCAGATTGTTGCATACTGCACTTCTGGAACAGAAGGAACAGTCGTTTCCGGTCCCTGTTCGGAAAAACGGTTTAGAAAACGGCCCTTTTTCGACAGGTTCGCAGCAGCAAACCACAATCCCCATATCTTCATACTCTCAATGTAAGGCTTACCTGTTCATTCAGAAATTTCTCTCAGTTTTGTATATCTTGCTTTGTTTGATTTTCCATATACAGAAATTACGAGTTTAAATCTTCTATGGTTGTGCAATAGCACCACCTGCTGGAAAAATCCTTTATTATAGCAAAAGTTTGCCCATATGTTATGTCTTATGTGAATAAGTGCTAATGTATACATTTCTACAAAGTTGTTTCTTTGTTTTTTTAAACAGTTACACAATATGGTGGTTTTTCAATAAATATATAGGTCAACCAACAAGTGCTTTGAAACACATAGAATCTATATAGTAGCAAACAAAAAAGTGTCCCGAAACACTGAGGGCCAGATTTACTAAGCTGCGGGTTTGGCAAAGTGGAGATGTTGCCTATAGCCACCAATCAGATTCTAGCTCTCACTCTCTTTTTATGTAATAGAGAATGTCAGCTAAAATCTATTTGGTGGCTATGGGCAACATCTCCACTTTTCCAAATCCGCAGCTTAGTAAATCTGGCCCTGTGTATTTACTAGAAGCTAATCTGTAATATGCAGAAATATTAAACATATTTGCAGATATATGATGTCACCTGTCACTCTCAATTCTTTTGTACAATATGTGGTCCAAAGTCTGAATCATGGCTAATCTACAAGGATACAAAATAGAAAAAATAAACCAACAAACTGCTTACTAAGTAACACCAGGCCATTCTATCCTGGGTAGGAAGGTGACAGACTCGAGCCCTATATCAATATGGCAGGGCTAGGCAGAGCCAGGTGGGACCGCTGCCTGACAGAAGCTGACAGCTTAAAACAGTACTTGGCACATGCATGAGTACTGAGCAGCTTGTTTACAGTGCAGGAGGAGTAAGGGCAGATTAAGGCCCATGTGGGCCCCGGGCCAAAAATTATCAAGGGGCCACACTATATAGTATGCTTTGGAAGAGGACGTCAGTTCCTCACATTCATATTTATGCACTGCAGTGTGAGGTCCAAATTTTTAGATGGTGGCCTGGGACAGTGGTCCCAGTATCTTAATGGTTAATCTGGACCTGAGGGGAAGCGGCTGCCAAATGCCCCCCCCCTCCTTTGGGCCTCATAGTAGCCATACCTAATGCACTCCCTGTAGTTACACCCCTGATTCTATCTGTTAAATAATAGCTTTTCAATTGGCAGGGATTTTACAAAAATTAGCAGCACATCTGCACCTTGCCAAGACCATGCTCACCTGCAGGAAGAAGCTGAAAGTGGAAAATGTGCAAACAGGATGAGTTTAGGTGATGTTTTGTAGTGTAACACTAAATTATACTTAAAAAATAAAATCAATCTACATGAAATGATATATATAATTGGATTGCTAGCCTCTAATTTTAAGTTTGTTTGTGCTTTTGCTCCTAACTCTGGGTCATGCCCCATTAATTCTAGGTAAATTAAAGTTAAAAATGTCTCATAACCACACAACAATTCAGATTTACTCTAAAATAGATAGATGAGTTTAAGTATCTGCTAAAAAAACAGTAATAATAAATAATAGTATAAATAGTTCTGTTCCTCCATAGACAATGATTTCCACAACAGCTTTCGATAAAAAATACTGCTCAGTGAGACCACCTCCTCAGTTCAGGGAGAGGGCAGCAGTAACACAGAGCGCTCTGGTCATGTGACCGGAGGAGTAATGGCCGCTACGGCTTGCCGTAGAACGTTGCTAGGTGACACCCACTGCTGACTTGGGCTTGTTTGTTATGGTTAGGCCCGATACTCAGGAGTATTATGCTAAATGGTCATTTTAGTCCGTAGAGACTTCTCAACTTGCAGATAGGAGAACGACTGACGGTGAATCGCCGCTATGTTCCGGTGGATCCTAGGCAGCAGGGAGCCGCAGGGAGGTGTGGAGGTAATGGCTGCAGTCGGGCTATTCGGGAGAAATCTTGTTCTGATCTGGTTAATAACTCCTAATACACAGAATGCGCCAGATATACCTTTCATAAAGACGAGACATGATAGAAACGGTGTATCCCAACAACATGCTTTAGTAATGGAAAACTGTATTATTTAAATATACACCGTATTGCACAATACTGGACAGTTTATTAACTATTATGGCAGAATAAATCTCATAAATAAATTCACAACAAAAGAATCAGTGTATTTCCATTACTGTTTTTTTTTTGTTGCGAATATGTCATAGGGACCAGGTCCACCATCACTGTCCCGGGCCCGCAGCTAATGGGGCCCGCCATCATGATAACGCAGGTGCATGGTCCAGCCCATGTGACGTCACATAGGGGACATGGCCCCACTGGTGTGTCCCGGGCCCCACAAATTCGGAAGGCTGCCCTGTAGGGACTCATCCATTCACACGTATCATCTCTCTCTCTCTGTCATCAGCCACTCAAGGGGCTTGTCCAGAGTTTGGGAGTAAGGGTAAAGCAGGTACAAGTGTACAGCTCAGCTAAACCATTCTGTAAAGTAAGAGGAGCTAATTCATTTTGTTTCTTTTTCATGCAGGGAAATTACTTTACTTTTGCACATAAAATTATAATACTGCATCGCCTTATGTCAGGGTTGCCAACTCTCTCAGAATATCTGGGAGACTCCCCAAATTCGGGCAGTTCTCCGGGTATCCCAGGAGAGCCGGCAAATCTCCTGCATGAGAGGCTCCTCTGCCTCTCATAATAGTAATCCCTAGGGATGGTCGGGACTTGACACAATTTTCGTCATCAAGACCTGCTTAACCCCTGGAACACTATGAATTACAGCAGTGATTGAAAGGGGGTGGGGCTTAATGATATGATTTGCATCATTAACCCCGGCTCCTGTACCTGCCTCTATCTCTCATTTGAAAAGTCGGCAACCATGCTTTATGTTTAACCTAACGTTCATTCTAAATACTCTATAGAAACTGCACTAAGGCATTCAGTGATTTCATTTCTTCCAAATAAAAAGGTCACTAAAACATATGGACCAATAATTTGATAATTCGTGTGGCACAGTATTTGGATAGACATTTGACGGCAGATATTGGTGTTCTCAACAGAAAATTTTGTCAGCCGGGTGGTATTAAATAGTAGCTGGGTGTGGTCAGTGTGACACTTTGCATCCAGACATCCATTCCCACTGCGGAGCTCCTCGCTGCTGCTGCACTTCTGGGAGCTAAGCTTTTGAGGCATGGGAATCAGCCTGTCTTGCTCTGTTGCTTGCAATCTACTTGTGGAGGCACCAAGACAATGTGACGTCACATAGGGGACATGGCGCCACTGGTGTGTCCCGGGCCCCACAAATTCTGAAGGCTGCCCTGTACGGACTCATCCATTCACACATATCATCTCTCTCTTTCTGTCATCAGCCACTCAAGGGGCTTGTCCAGAGTTTGGGAGTGAGGGTAAAGCAGGTGCAAGTGTACAGCTCAGCTAAACCATTCTGTAAAGTAAGAGGAGCTAATTCATTTTATTTCTTTTTCATGCAGGGAAATTACTTTACTTTGCACATAACATTATAATACTGCATCGCCTTATGTCAACTCTCTCAGAATATCTGGGAGACTCCCCAAATTCGGGCACTTCTCCCGGTATCCCAGGAGAGCCGTCAAATCTCCTGCATGAGAGGCTCCTCTGCCTCTCATAATAGTAATCCCTTGGGATGGTCGGGACTTGACACAATTTTCGTCATCTAGACCTGCTTAACCCCTGGAACACTATGAATTACGGCAGTGATTGAAAGGGGGTGGGGCTTAATGATATGATTTGCATCATTAACCCCGGCTCCTGTACCTGCCTCTATCTCTCATTTGAAAAGTCGGCAACCATGCTTTATGTTTAATCTAACATTCATTCTAAATACTCTATAGAAACTGCACTAAGGCATTCATTGATTTCATTTCTTCCAAATAAAAAGGTCACTAAAACATAGGGACGGCAGATATTGGTGTTCTCAACAGAAAATTTTGTCAGCCGGGTGGTATTAAATAGTAGCTGGGTGTGGTCAGTGTGACACTTTGCATCCAGACATCCATTCCCACTGCGGAGCTCCTCGCTGCTGCTGCACTTCTGGGAGCTAAGCTTTTGAGGCATGGGAATCAGCCTGTCTTGCTCTGTTGCTTGCAATCTACTTGTGGAGGCACCAAGACAGGGCCGGGGCTGCAGTTTATAAACAATTTAACATTTAACTATCCTGCATTACAATATCCATGTAAGGGCTATAAAATACAGAACACAATCTTGTAACCACAATAAAGCAAATCCTAGTCTCTACAAAAGAATACAAACAGCTCCTAGTCTCTGCCGTACAATTCCCACTGAATGCAAGTGATTAGCATACAATACTGACTTCACCCTTGTGACCACCAAACAATACAGACCAGATCTTAGGGCCATACCATATAGACATTATCCTACTGATCCCAACCTATCTTTTTAAAACCTCTCATATAACGGCTTTACTTCTATGTGTGTAAATAATACTGACATGATCTTGGGTGTCAGCGTTACACTGAAGGAAGCTACAGATACTGTATGAGTCCCAGCTGATGGTTCTCCTCTGATGGGATGTACAGACTTTTTGCTTCTTCTGATAGGCAACAGTACAGCAGTGCCAGAAAGCTTTTACAGCCCATCGGAGGACAGCCAGGACTGATAGCTCAGGTCTGGCCAGTTGGTAATTTAAAATAGCTGGGTGGAGCACCCAGCTAAAATGTCCTGGGGAGAACACTGTATATATAATCCCAATTGTTAACCATTGTTTGGCCAATATGCAATGTCTCTAGCGACCACATTGTTATGTTGGTTGGTGAAAACATCTCACCCGATTATTGTAGTGTATCACATGGATCAATTTGTTGGAATGCTAATGTTTCCACCTGTTAATCGTATCGGTCAGAATTCCGTCACTGTTTGGCCCACCCTATTAAGATTGTCTCTGCACAGAGGGGAGATAGCCCTGATTATGACCTCTTATGTGTAGTCGCCATAAGGTTGTTGATTTTCTCAATATATTCTCTATATATTCTTTTTCTTTTGGAAAACAATTAACGCCTTAGATTTTACAATCATCTTTATGGTGGTAACATCTAAATGAATTACCACATAAGTGCTGTCTTGCATTTTTAATGTTTTTGCTAGTTTATCTGAATGTGTTGTCAAAACCTCAAACTCAACCTTTTATCATGCAGACCAGGGGTTCACAACCTTTTTTTGTCGAGTACCACTTACCTGCTAAGGAACCAGGTGAAGTACCACCAAATGATTAATTTATTGAGTTCAAAATAATTAACTTTATCAAAATATAACCATTAGCATAATATTTATATGTCAGGCTCTGTTCAGGTTGATTTTAGGCTGAGGATTTAATTTTGTCTCCATATTACTTATTATACCTCCCCCATTCACATACATCCTTCTCCCCAAATTACATATTTGACTTCTCCTGGAAATATTATACTTTTCCCCATATGATGTATTTCACTCCTGTTACATCCCTCTCCACACTTTGTACCATCCACCAACCTCTGTTATTTCCCTCTCCACACATCATACCCCCCTTCCTGCTCTTATCTCCCTCTCCACACATTACACCCCCTACTCTTTTATCCTGTCCCCACATTACACCCCCTCTTCTCTTTTATCCTGTCCCCACATTACACCCCTTCTTCTCTTATATCCCTCTCTACACAATACACCCCTACTCTTTTATCCCTGTCCCCACCTTACACCCCCTCTCCTCTTATATCCCTCTCTACACAATACACCCCTACTCTTTTATCCCTGTCCCCACCTTACACCCCCTCTCCTCTTATATCCCTCTCTACACAATACACCCCTACTCTTTTATCCCTGTCCCCACCTTACACCCCCTCTCCTCTTATATCCCTCTCTACACAATACACCCCTACTCTTTTATCCCTGTCCCCACCTTACACCCCCTCTCCTCTTATATCCCTCTCTACACAATACACCCCTACTCTTTTATCCCTGTCCCCACCTTACACCCCCTCTCCTCTTATATCCCTCTCTACACAATACACCCCTACTCTTTTATCCCTGTCCCCACCTTACACCCCCTCTCCTCTTATATCCCTCTCTACACAATACACCCCTACTCTTTTATCCCTGTCCCCACCTTACACCCCCTCTCCTCTTATATCCCTCTCTACACAATACACCCCTACTCTTTTATCCCTGTCCCCACCTTACACCCCCTCTCCTCTTATATCCCTCTCTACACAATACACCCCTACTCTTTTATCCCTGTCCCCACCTTACACCCCCTCTCCTCTTATATCCCTCTCTACACAATACACCCCTACTCTTTTATCCCTGTCCCCACCTTACACCCCCTCTCCTCTTATATCCCTCTCTACACAATACACCCCTACTCTTTTATCCCTGTCCCCACCTTACACCCCCTCTCCTCTTATATCCCTCTCTACACAATACACCCCTACTCTTTTATCCCTGTCCCCACCTTACACCCCCTCTCCTCTTATATCCCTCTCTACACAATACACCCCTACTCTTTTATCCCTGTCCCCACCTTACACCCCCTCTCCTCTTATATCCCTCTCTACACAATACACCCCTACTCTTTTATCCCTGTCCCCACCTTACACCCCCTCTCCTCTTATATCCCTCTCTACACAATACACCCCTACTCTTTTATCCCTGTCCCCACCTTACACCCCCTCTCCTCTTATATCCCTCTCTACACAATACACCCCTACTCTTTTATCCCTGTCCCCACCTTACACCCCCTCTCCTCTTATATCCCTCTCTACACAATACACCCCTACTCTTTTATCCCTGTCCCCACCTTACACCCCCTCTCCTCTTATATCCCTCCTCTCTTATATCCCCCCCTACACACATTACAGCACCACACATACACCTTCCATCAGCTTCATGGGTCCTCTTCCTTCAGTTCCAGTAGAAGCTCCGCCCCCTCTGCTCGTGTATGCAGAGGCCAGCACTGATCTGCTCATACTGCCTGTGTGGAGTATAGGAGCTGGCAGATCCTACGCAGCTGCAGTATAGTTTCTGGCCCCACATCCCGAGGCCCACCTAACAGAGTTTGAGAACCCCTGGTGTAGATTATTTGGATGTTATTTATTTGTTTATTTATTTTGATGCCCCTCTCCTTGTCAGATTTTCATTCTTGTATGCTTTGGCAGTTTCCTTTTGTATTTGTTTTATTTTGTTTTAATTTCTATAAAGAAATCCGCAGTATTAAACATTGGAGAAGAACAGACACAGAATCCTTATACAGAGCTCACCGCTCTCAAAGGTCACCTTGACATTGTGCGGTTCCTTGTCCAAGTAGATGATAACCGGTGAGTATCTGGAATTTAATGTTGGATGTTTGCTGTAATGCCATGTATGTAGACCATAGAAGAAGCATGTAAAGTAGCACCAGAGGTTCTCCCTTATTCCTTGTTACCGTAGTTATGATCATTAGACAAAAGTGTGAACTCAGAAAAACATTACTTACATACTTAAAAAATATGAAGTTCAGTTTCGCCCCTTGGTGTTTATTTCGGTGAACTACAAGTCAAATATAAATGCAAAACATCTTGATTGAATTTCACACAAATAACCAGACTATGGCGGCCTTGTGCTACCTCCTGATGATTCGAAGTTTGGGGTTTACTGGTAAAATATAAAGTAAAATGAAATGCAGGTACGATTAGACTAAATAGCATACCTAAAATAATGGAAGATAATGTTATGTATCCAAGCGGCAGGCGGTAGCTCTAGTAAAGGGACTTTTCTGGTTATTAGCCCTCCACTTTGCTGCCTGCATGGATCCGTGAGGGCCAGTGATGTGATTGAGGGGAGACCGAGAAGGTGGGGTCAGGCTCACGTGTTGTGATATGGATATGGATAATTCGTTGTTAATACAGTCGACAATTAATTACCTCGATTCAAGACTGAGAAACGGACGTACATTTCCTACAATTTTTAGGATGACATTGGCTTTAAAAGAATCAGAGCGATGGATACGTGGTTTGTGGCTACTACGTTAGACTTAAATGGCAATATTTTTTGTGTATTTGTGGAGTTTTGTAAGCGTTAATTGTGTATAAACAAGAACACTTGTGTGGAATAATTACAGGAGAGAGGTTTGTGCGGCTGCCTTGCTAAGGAATCCTTCATTGATGGTAGGACCAGGACTGAAAGTGGAAATAGCTGAAAGTTTGTTTTTTAGGAAATATTACTGTGGCCATATTTTGCCTGAGTAATGTGTTTTTGGAAGGATTTGCGAGTGTTTCCTCGTTGCTGCTCTGGAGTGAAGTAGTCGTATATTAATACCTGTCATTAAACAGTATATTTGACCTGGCACCACGATAATATCTGACAAACAATGAATCGTACAACCTACTGTCCGATGAAGATTTACTACATTTGCGTTTAAAGCCAAATACATTGACCCCCAGAGTCAGACACAACGAAAACACAAACGCAACAGCAGCGGAGGAACAGGAAATGTCTGCCCTCTACCTGTTCCAGTCACTTACCTCTCACTTATTTTAATAAATCATCACTGCCCTAAACAGTTGTAGGCAACCAGGACACTGGAGGTTGGGTAACATGAAGGGTCCCCTAGTAAAGTGAACATGGTTTTGCAGTTTGAGCTGATGTGATTATTCCAGCTTGGAGAGTGCTGTGGATTGTAGCTTTGAGCCGTATGCAGACTACCAGACGTATAACATATATGTCCGGTATTTAGCGTTTTTCCTACTGTGCATGCGTGGTACATTTTTTACGTTATCTACGTATCTTTTCCTTACGTCTTACTTTCAGACCGCATTTACGCAATCTACGTAAGGAAAAGATACGTAGATAACATAAAAATGTGCTACGCATGGGCAGTAGTAAAAAACACTAAACACCGGGTCTGCATACGGCCCTTATTAGTCAGACTGATTATAAAATAAGTCAGTTTATTAATACTGATGTCTGCTTGTCACGTGGCTCTGCTTGTCACGTGGCTCTGCTTGTCACGTGGCTCTGCTTGTTACATGGCTCTGTTTGTACAGTTTTGCATAAGATTTGCTGGTCCAGTATACAGTGGCCTAATGACCATTTGAGTTCTGATCCACTGTAGATTTTGAGTTTCTCCATTTATAAATGCCATAAAGAAATGACATGGTGAATGATTAAGCCACTGCTTTATGTTTAGTTCAGACTTTACCCACTTCCGACCTGATTCACGCATAAGAAGCTCTGGCTTCTTAAGTGCGGAATCTCCCGAAATGACCTACGACGCAAAGATTGCCTCTGTGCGGTCTTTAAAGGCTGCATGGAGTTGTTTAGTAAGAAGGAGGCGTGCTAATGCCGCCTCGGGGGGTGTTTAGTTACAAGTGGAAGGGGGGGGGATTTAGATTAGCCGGGGAGAGAGGCGTGAAGAGGCATTCTCTGTGTGTAGTTTCATTCTTAAGAAGGAAACTACGCCTGGTTGTTTAAGGTATCCCTATGGCACTCTTATGTAACATAAGGTACCTAAAAACAGAAGGCAGGTCGGGTGAGTTAGGTGTGGTTCTGTCCACACCTAACTCACTGTTACGCATGAACACGGTCCTTTGTGTTTTGTAGGTTTTCTCTTGTCTTTTTAGTTATTAATGTGTTGCTTTCTTTAAAGAAAAAAAAATGGAAACCGTAGAAATGTAAACAGTTTACCATGGCCCGGATACAGTAATACGCATGTGAGGGGACTTGCACTAGCGCACGCCACTTGTCTTAAGTTCCGTATGGAAGAACTTCTGCATAAGGGGCCGACACTTAATATCCGCACACACACTTAAGTGTCCAGAACTCTGTAAAAAGGCCCCTGGCACACCCTCCTCCGTGCTTACTCACAGAGCTCCATGCAGATATAAGCCGCACGGAGCTCTTCATTTGGTCGCCTGCGCTTATATGTGAATAATGAGGAGGCAACAAAACATGAATGTAGAACTGCATTGCAATCTTTTCTGCACCTCCCTACTAATAGATTTTTCTCTTATTGTAAAAGGTGCACAAAGGTTTCCTGTTGCTGTAAAATATGTTTAGTTTCTGTTCAGAGAAACTATGCTCCAAGACATCCTTGTCTGTAATTAATGCTCATTAGTGCAGTGAAGCTCCTGAACCTTTTATGTACATATTAGTGGATGTTGTTCTAGAGCCTCACCTGTATTTTAGGTTCAGTGCTCCTTTAATTGATGTAGATAGCCCTGTGCTGTACGCTGCTCCGGTGATGGACTTGAGCCTGTTCAATATGTACACTTGTGCTCTCCTTGGCCTCTGTAAATGGTTTCATGCTTCAAGTGCTTTCATAATCTCTTATTGCAAGCTTTAAAAGGGATTTTCATGTTCTCATTGTAGATGGGTGAAAAAAAAAGCAGTGATTGGAACATTTGCTTTGATTGGCTTTCAGAACTATAATAGAATCCAGTACAAAACTTAAAATGGTATATTTACTTTGAAGGTCATAATGCCACTAAAGAAAAGTGTGATAGGATGACACTGTGCAAACAGTAAGGCATGAGCACCATATACAGATTGAGCATGACAAAAGAGTTACAAATTGTTTCGGATTTATTGTGTCCCATGATTCTTGGTTCATGGTCATTTCCATGATTTTACTGTTTCGCTTCAGTCAACAAGTGGCGAGTGTATATAATGATGAATCTGTGTGGGTTAACTCCCCATGGACGCAGTTGGGTCAGTCACCAGTCTGTCCATTCTGCCTTTGGTATACACATGATCTTTAAAGCTGGTTACATAACGGAGGGTAATCTAAAGATCATTGTGCAGATGACACGATAGTTGTCAGTTAGCTTTGACATCGTACCAGTGTGAACGCTCCCACATTGTGTGATTTGATTTTTCACAATATTATTGTCATGAATACATATAAAATGCTGGTTGCTCAAATGAATTTATTGGTTAATATTTACAGGTTCATGAAAGTCAGCAGCAAAGGAGAGTAATTTTCCCCAGCACACTGCTATTACCCAGTAGCTAACCTGTATATATTATTCTATAAATTGGTTTGAATAACCACCATTTTGTCTGGGGTCTGGTCATGTCTGTGACTAGCAGCTGGTAAGGGGAGTTTGTCCAAAACAGCTATTTTGGATGCTTTAAGGAGTCAGCTACTGGTTAACAGCAGTGTGCTTGGGCATTTTCTTTTCTGTGTTTCCATGAATAAAACTATGCCGTTTTATTATAACTTTTGATCATTAGACTAGTTACGCTGGATACACAACATCAAGGGCGAAAGGTGACCGACTTGGGTCCCTTAGCAAGGAGGCGGACCCGAGTTTCGATGGGTGGGACAAGGTGGAGCCAGGCAGGACTGGGGACAGAGCTGGGGGGCCCCCGCTGCCTAAAAGAAGCTGTCAGCCTCTGGCAGCTGGTTTACAGATAAGAGGGAGCAGCTGCCATGGGCCCCCTATTGCACTGGGCCCTGTAGCAACTTTAACCCTTGCAACCCTTGTAGTTACATCCCTGCCCAGCATTGTATCACAGTAACCTATTTTTCCACCACAATATATATTTATTAATGGACTTTAGGAAACATATCCATTTTTCTAAACAGCAAATCTAATAAGTGTCAATTCACTACACTGGGTTATAGCGGCTATCTTTACAAATGTGGACTTGACAAACAAAAATGGTCTTTTTTTTTTGTTTTCGTTCTGTGTAAACAGCAAATTTAGTGTCGAGAATTGCTGATTTTCAAAAGAAAAAGCAATTACAAAGGTTTAAAAGATCAATAGAAGTGATGCCGTTGTCCAAAAGAGAGTGCAAAATATCGAGAGTGGAGCTCTTTCAGCTCTCACCTGTCAATCTCAGAGCAAACAAGGAAATCAATAGCTGAGAGAAGGCATTAGAAGGTGTAGTTACAGCAAACGGTGTGTATCATCAGCACAGTCTCTGCTTTTAATATGGGCAGAAAGGGGATATAATAGAAGCAATCCCATTCCCAGAGGAGAGCCAGAGGTAGAATGAAAAGACAATTGAAATGCCTTGAATACCCTTACACAGCATACCCAATACGTTTTTCATCAAGTAAAATTGACCTGAGATAGGGAACATCAATAAGGGATTCTTAGTAGCTGTTAATGTGGCTTAAAAACTCAGAAAATGATATACTGTCCTCCCCAGGGACAAAATCTAATCCATTGTATTCATTGAAATTCTCTACTTGCAACTAAATTGCCTGGTGTTTTCTGTGCCGTTAGATAGAGACACATAGGGCCTCCCCTACAGTGGATTGTGCACTGCATATGTCTATAAAGCAGATGTAACTGAGGCTATTCAGACTACAATTCAATGACTTGATGTATTGAGTATGATTATTTGCGGTTGCAGTCTCCGGCCCGCTTTGCGAAATAGAGAAAGCCGAAAGTTACGTTTCAGCTGTCTCTATTTTGAATAGGGGCCATTTTAGAAGTTTTTTTTATGAATGGGTGAGTGTGTGATCGGCATTCTCGCCCATTCATTTTCACAGACCCCCCGGATGACAGCTACGGAGAGGTGAGTAACCTCTCTGGGGCATTTTAATATTAGGGAGGGGTTAGGCGCTTAGGTAGGGAGGGTTAGGGTTAGAACCATAGAAGGGGAGGGTTAGGGTCAGGCTACGGGGAGGGGGTCTTAGGGTTAGGCTATAGAGAAGGGAGTATTGGGGTCAGGCAAAGGAGAAGGGAGAGTTAGTCTCAGGCTGCGGGGAAGGGAGGGTTAAGTTCAGGCTGGGTTAGGGTTAGCATTAGGGGAAAGGTTGGGGTTAGTTTAGCCACTTACCTTTCAGAGCGCCGTGTTCAGCGCTCCGGGGATCGATTGCTATGCCTCTTCGAGGCATAAGCAATCGCTATCCCAGCCAGTTTGAAACAGCCTGGGAGAGAACAGCCCTATCGAAATACGGCCGTTCTTTGAGGGGACCAACACCTGATTATTTGACTATTAATTTATGGTTATTTTTTTTACATTTTGTTTTCCTGTGTATCCACGGAGTGAATTGTTATACCTCTCCGCAATACACCTGATTCACTACTGGTCCTAGTGAAAGCAAGGAAAGTGTATCTGCATGGCACCATATAGACTTGTTGTTCAATAGGAGTGCTATTGATGTTTCATTGCCACTCCTATGTCTTGACCAGTCATCCTTTTGATAATTTATGTAGCAATAGTAGTCTTATTAAAAGCAGTACGACAAAACTTGAATGTTTATACACTACAGATTGTGCCACAAAGATGTACACACTTGAAATTACATCCGATTCCATAACAACAACAAGGTTGCATCACACACATACTATACAATCATGTTACCCAATGATCATCTTGTGCAGTTTGTAGCTTTCATATTTCAGAATGTTTTATTTTAATACATTATCAGATCATCTTTTTTCTATTTATGTATTTATTTTTGGTCACATGATGTAAGAAAGACCCGTCTGCCACTAGGCCACAGCCACAAGCAGGTTATAAGGGGTGACCGGGCTTTGGAGGGGAACCCTGTATAACAAAATATTTGCCATTAATCTTGGCACAGTATTTACATTACAGGAATCAATCAAATAGTAATGGTGATTTTCCATTTGGTACATACTGCAGGCAGAAATGGGTCCTTTGGGTCATAGCTTTTTAGTATGGAATGGAAGATTTGCCTGTGGTGCTAACGTTAGATGCCTCTTCCCCTTTATAAACACAATTTGCTCATCTGAATGTTGTTTGGAGCTTAGAAACTCAGTGAAGGGCTGTTCTATATAACCCTATTACAGATATATGTGCAACTGACTTTCTTGTAATGATCTGTTGTAATACATGATGTATTTTACATGCAGATTCTGCTTGCCTTGTTTACACTCACTGTGTGTTTTGCACTAGGTTTGCATCCGCTTGTGATGATGGCTCAGTCTTTGTATGGGATGTACAGGTATGAAGTATATAAACTGATGTGTAAATGACCTACACTGTAAAGCCTATTCATGCATACACACTACACACAATGCCTGCGGCTCATATTATAAAAGATGCAATCTATTGAATGCAGCCCGATGTCCGATGGCTAGCCATTCAAAGGACCCTGAGCCGCCCTCTTACTACAGCCACTAAATAAAATCTGGCGCCTATCCACCATGGATAATCGATCACGTTTTTCTCCGTACCTCGGCTCCATGGACCTCTTCCTTTGAGCGAACCCCCTCACAAAGTCTCCTTCTATACTTAGGAGCAACTTTTTGGTTACACTAGGGATTCTCCTCAAACTATGATAGCATGACTGACTCCCCTGCCCTCTGCCCCCTCCCTATGGTAATATCTGTTACTGCCTGCTTATGTTTGGGTTGTTCTGCTATGTCTGCACAGTTCTCCTTTTTGAAATGTAAAATTGTCTGCTATGTGTACTCAATAAAAGTAAATAAACCCCAATCTTGGGGGGATGCAATCAAATGATATCTTATAGTTTGCAGCGATGAATTATGATCCTTACACAATATTGTTCTATGTATTCGTAACAATAATCTTAGTTTATAAAACCTCCTCTTCACGCACTTATCAGAGAGACAGGTGTTGCATGAAATGGGCTCTTAGGCTTATTTACTTTACCTTTGTTTTCCTATTTGCTGTTACCAGGGTTCAGAACTAATACAAAATGAATCCTGCAAAATACTAAAGTTCAGGATTGTCTGTAAAATATGCAGGCTGCTCGCGCTGTGTATAAGCACTTGATGGGTGACATGAAACTTCAGTCATTCTAATCACAGGTGATAGGATGGTAATATTTAGGATCACTCATCGCACAGGACTTTTTCTCTATATGTAATTGCGCTATATCTAAAGCACTGCTATTGTAGGTATTACTTTCTAGTTTTTGACTACATTTGTCTCTTTTGCTGTCGCACTGACGTATCTAATGTTCCTCTTTCAGACTGGTGAAATCCTTTATGAGCTCCATGGTCACACCCAGAAGATCACAGCAATTGTTGTTTTCCCAGGAAGTGAAACAGACGGTGAAAGGACTGACCTGATCCTGACCGCATCGTCTGATAAGACAGTCATTGTATCCTTATGCCATGTCTTTATGCAGCATGCATTGGCAACCTGCCTCAACCCAGGGGCCAGATTTACTAAGCTGCAGGTTTGGAAAAGTTAAGATGTTGCCCATAACAACCAATCAGATTCTAGCTGACATTCTCTAGTATGTAATAGGAAAGTGAGAGCCAGAATCTGATTTGTTGCTATGGGCAACATCTCCATTTATCCAAACCCATAGCTTATACCCCTTTCACGTCACCACCAAATACCCGGGATTTTCGCAAAAAGACCCAGGTTTCGACAAAATCCCGAGTATTTGGTGGTAATGTGAAAGGGATACTTCCGGTCGACTCGGGTCGAAAGACCCGGGAAAAAAGAAGGGTTTTTCCCAGGTCCAACCCGGGAAGGGAGGCAATGTGAAAGGTCCAGGGTTGTTTTCAACCCAGGTCTTTCTTTTCGCCTCCCAATTGGCTCAGATTTGTCTACTGTTGCTATGGCAACAGTAAACAAATCTGTTTTTACGGTCGGTTAGTAAAAGAAAAAGAAAAATTTGCACGTATAGGGCATGGCATGCTGATGCTTGTAGTGCTACAATCATCAGCATGCCCAAGGACGGCAGGGCATGCTAGCGCTTTGAGAACCACAAGTTGCCCTGTCCTCCGTTACAACAAAACACAAATGAATACCCCTCCTAGCTACTAAATAAAATAAAGGGCCGGCCCCTACCCTAAAAGTAGGTAATAATGCCCCCCTATAAATAAACAATTATTATTTCATACCCCAAATAATCATAAAAAAAATGACTGCTAATTATAAAATACATAAAATAAATGAATACAAAAATTGCATAAAAGTGATCCATCTTGAATTGGATCCCATCTTCCAAGCTTTTAATCCGTGGGGGAGGGCTTTGAAAAATAAAAACCCTATGGCCCAACGCAACTTATGTCCTGCACTGCAGGACATTCTGACGCTAATGACAGCTCTGCTGTCATTGGGGTATGTTTATACCCTTGGGCAGCCTGTAAAATTACATTTCCATAGTGACCAAATAACGTTTCAAAGACCTCCCCCATGGACTAAAAGCTTTGAAGATGGGATCCAATTCAAGATGGTAAGTATTTTTATGCTATTTTTTTTATTCATTTATTTAATGTATTTTATAATTAGCAGTCATTTTTTTTTATTATTTGGGATATTAAATAATCATTGTAAATGTAAAGTCTTTTTATAATGGCAGGGGCCAGCCCTTTATTTTATTTAGTAGCTAGGAGGGGTATTAATTTGTGTTTTGTTGTAACGGATGACAGGGCATGCTGGCACTTGTGGTTCTCCAAGCGCTAGCATGCCCTGCCATCCTTGGGCATGCTGATGATTGTAGTACTACAGACATCATGATTGTAGTACTACAAACATCAGCATGCCCTGCCACGTTAAAGTCACTAAAACCCGAGAAATTCAGTGGCGATGTGAAAGCATCCGACCCGGGAATTTCCCAGGTTTTTGTGCGCTTAAAGCTGTCTTTTTTTCTTTTGACCCGGCATCTCCTTCCGGAAAAACCTTGGTTGAAAAACCTGTGTTTTTCCGAGTTGGTGATGTGAAAGCGGTATTAGTAAATCTAGCCCCAGGTGTTGTGAAACTATGTCCCATCATGCTTTGCCAGGTATTAGCTATACCTATGCTGTTGGAGCATGCTGAAAGTTGTAGTTTCACTACACCTGGATGCCAAAGGTTGCTTTTAATACAGTATTTTTACATCTGTTTGCGTCCTAGTCTACATTCCACCTATACAATATGGAAGCTGTCATCTAAGTGTATCAAACCATCAATGCCTTAGACATGTCCCCAGTATCTGGTAGTTATATAATTTAAGTCACTCGTTTATGTTACAGATTCTTGGGTTGACACTAACGCTGAATTCCTTTTTATGCTGTTGCTTCAGCCAGCTTTGATGTAGGTCACTGACATGTCATGACTGATATTATTTATTATTATTATTATTATTATTATATCTAGATAACGCTTTCAGAAAAATGATGTTATGATTGCTTAATATCCTTAATCAGGGCTGGGACTGTGAAAGCGGGCAGCAGTTACAAAAGGCTTCAGACTTCCGATCTACAGTAAAGGTGGTTAAAAACTGTTATAGAGTTACAGAGAAATATAGTATATTGAACACACAATTTCATACGCATAATGTTAATTACTATTTGTCCTGTAATCCAGCACAACATCCTTTCCTCCTTGTAAGTTGTGATACACTGTAACATACAAGAGCAGCATTTGGTCTTTGAGGATGTCTGTGTAACAATGGTATTAAAGCTGTGTAGCACAATATGCTGATAACCTTTGTATTTTCTATGTGCCACACTGCACTTTATCACACACAATATTTGTTTCATAAATCTGCATTTATTGTCCCTATAGCTGATGAATTTTCGTGGTTCTCCATTATAAAGAGCCAGTCATCCTATGCCAGTGATTTCATGTTCCTTTGACCATAGAGCTGCTGTTTCTTCTGTGTGGAAGTAATGGGAAACACTTTGTTTGTTGGTTATATAGGGAGGAGCGCTAGTAACGGTAAAGGTATTGTCACATTGGGTAACGCACAGTTCTTAAGATTAAAAAAACTGAAAGAATGGTAACTAACATGGGACCGGATCTACACCTTGGTCCTGATCCAGACCTACGCTCGCAGGCGATCTAACGCTGATCGTAAGCGTAAAATCGCCATAAAAAACGCACTGCGCATGTGCATAGTGACAACTTCCGGTCGTACCAAAGACCTTTTCGTAGCGGGGATTCGGGCGTCCGTATTGTTTGCGTATTTTCCGACGACAGGGCGTGTTTATAGTAGGTTAGTACGGACGCTGGAGGTAAG